>CAUYUJ010015217.1:187500-220000 GCA_963575745.1 Prorocentrum cordatum
CCGCCGCCTCCTCCTCCTCCCCTCCTCTTCCTCCTCCTCCTCCTCCGCCTCCTCCTCCTCCTCCTCCTCCTCCGCCTCTTCCTGAGCCCCCCCACGCAAGCCTGGCTCGGGAAAAAGCTCGTTTCTGTTCGAAGCGCTGGAGGTCCAGCGAGGAGAAGGCCGAGAGAGCTGCCCAGCAGTACCAGAGGCTGTAAGGGCCAGGCTGCAGCAGCTCAACGCTCGCGTGGCAGGACTCGTCGCCGCCGGGCCCCTCGGCGCCTGAGGGCGGACAAGGAGGCTCCGTAGGGTAGCATCGATTCAAGGCTCGAGCTGGAGGCTTGGAAATGACCACCGACGCCAAACCAGGGGGGTGCGTCCATCGGAGGAGGAAGGTCCTGGAGATTGGTGATGGTGGTGATCTTTCGGTCACCTAGGAAGCTGGGATATGACCACCACCATCAAGAAACATCTTCCTTCGGCCTCGGTGGAACGTCTTTGGCTCCTCTGGGCGTCTGAAGCCTCGGGGGAAGCCTCTGGGGACCTCCAGGGACATCCAGAGATCCCAAGGTGGGGAGAGGGGGAAGACTAGGAGAGGGGGGAGGAATGGGGAGGAGGGGAGGAAGAATGACGGGGGGCGGGAAGGAGGATTAAAAAGGGCGAGGAGGAGGGGGGGCGAAAGAGAGGAACAAGGGGAAGAGGCGGATGAGGAATGAGGAGGGGGACGGGGAGGGGTTGGGGGAGCGGGGAAGGGCTTAGGCAGCAGGGAGGAAGGAGGAAGGAGGAAGGAGGCGAGGGGGAGAGGGATGAGGAGGAGGACCGAGGACGAGGTGGACAATGAGGAGGAGGAGGAGGAGAAGGAGGAGGAGGAGGAGGAGGAGCCCCTCGGCGCATTTGAAGTTCGACGTGGCGTCCGTCGCGACCGCTTCCACCCAGCCGCTGGCCACGAGCAGGCCTGGGATCCACATGCGCACGCATCCCTCCTTCTCCCCCCCTCCTCCGACTCCAACTTCTCCTCACCTGCCTCCTCCTCCTAACCTTCCAGATTCATAAGTAGTCCAGCCCATCCTTCTTCTGGATCGTCTGACCGGAACTCCCTGCCCCGCGGGCCTGCAATCACAGCGCTGACGCGAGGCATGATGGCGGACAGGCCGCACAGCGAACGAAAGCGGGGTGTACGTGAGCGCAGCCTGTCCGCGGCGCCTTCTTCTTGAGCCAGGCCGAGGAGGCAGGGAAAGGAGAGAGGCCATGAGGTGGAGGGCGACAGAGGACGCGAGGCGGGGATTGATCCATATCCACCGCCTGGGAACCGACGTCCTGGTGCCCCAGCGGGCAGTGGATATGCATGTGTGTATACATATATATATATATATATGTCGGTCCCCGGGGGCCCGACCATGTCCAGGCGGTGGTCATGTATAAATCCCCGCCTCGGAGAGGACGACCGAGGTCGAGGGCGAGACGTCGGGAGGAGGGCCTGGAGGACGCCGACGACGAGGAGGGCTGCCGCCTCGAGACACGAAGCAGAATGGGTCGGCAGCGGCAGCGGCATCAGCAGGACGCCAGAAGGGCGGTCCAGGCCCAAGGGCACCAGAGCGGCGCGGGCAGCGGACGACGCCATCTACTGCTGGGCGTGCAAGCTCGACGACCTCCTCTTGCAGGAGAGGTACCCTGCTACCTTCGTCACCGCCGTGCACGAGGGTGCTATAAATCAGGCTCAGTGGGGAACAGCGTTGAGATAATCGCGCTGGTCGCCTATACCCGCACGGCCATCTCGACAACCGTTGTCGTTAATACATTTGTGCGCAGGACGCCGCAATATTTCGCTGTTTATGATCTCCTGGTCCCTTCGTCGCGCGCGGGCCAACTCGCACCGGGGATCTACTGACCTGAGTCAATGCCAACCCCAGTCAGTCAGGCCTTCCAAGATCCTGCAAGGATCAGGATCCAGCAGGATCCTGCCACCAAGCCCATGGTAGTGCACCCCTGGCCCTGCGAGGATCCTGCAAGATCCGGCGCCCTGGCTGATCCCCGTTTGCATTGACCCCCGTCTCTTGAGCCCTCCCAAGACCCCCGGCGTCGTGATTGTTTCACAACGCCGACCCCCAAAATCTGGATCCCGTCCCCAGGACCCGCTTTCCATCCTGAATCGATTCTTGACGGTCCAGCGGCTCGGCAAGGGCCTCCCGCCGTGAATTTTTCACAACGCGAGGAGGAGGAGGAGGAGGAGGAGGAGGAGGAGGAGGAGGAGGAGGGAGAGAAGGGGGAAAAGAAGGAGGAGGAGGGGGAGGAGGAGGAGGAGGAGGAGGAGGAGGAGGAGGAGGAGGAGGAGGAGGAGGAGCGCGCGGGCCCATTCGCACCACCCCGGGCGTGCAGCGCTCTCGTGGGGAGGGCCGACCGCCCGCGCTCTGCGGCCTCCTGCATTGGCGCTGCCCTCCGCCCCCTTTGCACTGGCTGCGCAGGCCGGCGGGGGCGGCGTCAGGCCCACCGTCGGCGGCGTCCTCCTCCCCTCCCTCCTCCTCCTCCTCCTCCTCCTCCTCTCCTCCTCCTCCTCTCCTCTCCTCCTGCTCTTCCTCCTCCTCCTCCTCCTCCTCCTCCTCCTCCTCCTACTCCTCCTCCTCGTCTTCCTCGAGAACGGGGGATTTTCCTCCTCCTCCTCCGTTTTTTTGTTGTTGTTTCTTCCCACCCACCCCCAGGAAAAAAAGACGGCGAAGAAAAAGGAATGCGACGTGGCCGCATCTGCCCTCCCCCCTAGAAGGATTCCTATTGAACGCCCCCACAAGAAGATCTATGTGAAATCCTCTACAGAACGATTACTATCGAAACCCTGCACTGAATGATTATGATTGAAATCCTCCACATCTAGATTCCTATTGGAATCACCCGCAGAGGGATTGATATTTAGATGCTTCGAAAGAAACAACCCCCCGTTGGCATTGCATTGGCATTGGTTTGGCAATGGTTTGGCATCGCATTGGCATTGCGTTGGCATTGCGCTTGGCAGTGCGTTGCTAGTGTGCTTGCATTTCGCAAGCATTGCGCTAGCGAATCGTAATGGAAGCCTCCACAGAAGGACTCCGATCGAAGCAATTTCTACAAGAAGGACTCCGATTGAAACCCTCCACAAAACGGTTCAGATCGACACCCTTCACAGAAGGATTCCATGCGAAACCCTCCACATAAGGATTCATATTGAAATCTACCAGAAAGGACTCCCCCATTGGCAGTGCATTGGCATTGGGTTGGGATCGCTTTGGCATTGGTGTGGCATTGCGTTGGCACTGCGTTGACATTGCGCTGGCATGCCGCTGGCGAGTTCCAACACCTCCCTTCGCAGAATGATTCCTGTTGGGCCCCCAACAAGAAGGACTCCGATTGAACATCCCACAAGAAAAGTTCACATTGAGGATTCCACTCGAAGCCCTCCACAGAAGGATTCTTCTTGAACCCGACAACAATCGATTTCCCCCATTGCCATTGCATCGGCATTGGGTTGGGATCGCGTTGACATCGGTTTGGCATTGCGTTGGTATTGCGTTGGGGCATTGCGCTGGCGAGTTCTGGTGGCTCCCCCCACAGAAGAAGTCCTATGAGAACCTTGCTTGGTAATGAGATGCTTCGAACAAACCCGTTGGCGTTGCATTGGCATTGGCATTGGCAATGATTTGGCATCGCATTGGCATTGCGTTGGCATTGCGCTTGGCAGTGCGTTGCTAGTGCGTCTGCATTTTGCAAGCATTGCGCTGGCGAGCCCTAATGGAATCCTCCATCGAAACCTTCTACAAGAAGGACTCCTATTGACACCCTCCACAGAAGGATTCCATGCGAAACCCTCCACAGAAGGATTCATATTGAAATCTACCACACATGATTCCCTCCATTGCCAGTGCATTGGCATTGGGTTGGGATCGCTTTGGCATTGGTGTGGCATTGCGTTGGCACTGCGTTGGCATTGCGCTGGCATGCCGCTGGCGAGTTCCAACACCTCCCTTCGCAGAATGATTCCTGTTGGGCCCCCAACAAGAAGGACTCCGATTGAAGCATCCCACAAGAAGGGTTCAAATTGAACTCCCTCACGGAAGGATTCCATTCGAAGCCCTCCATAGAAGGATTCTTCTTGAACCCGACAACAATCGATTTCCCCCATTGGCATTGCATTGGCATTGGGTTGGGATCGCGTTGACATCGGTTTGGCATTGCGTTGGTATTGCGTTGGCATTGCGCTGGCGAGTTCTGGTGGCTCCCCCCACAGAAGGAGTCCGATGAGAACCTTGCAGAAGAAGGGATCCTTTTGAAAGCCCCCACATGAAGGATTCAAAGTGAACCCCCCCACAGAAAGATTCCAATCGAAACCCTCCACAGGAGGATTCCTATCGAAATCCTCCGAAGGAGGATCCGCAACCAAATCATCCACATAAGGATTCCTTGTGAAATCTATTGGAAGGCAGGAATCCCGCCATCGGCATTGCATTGGCATTGGTTTGGCAACGATTTGGCATCGCATTGGCATCGCATTGGCATTGCGATGGCAATGCGTTAGCAGTGCGTTGGCATTGAGTTGACATTGCGCCGGCGAGTCCTACTCAAACACTGTACAGAAGGATTCCGACTGAACGCCCCCACAAAAAAATGCCTATTGAATCCCCCCACAAGAAGGATCCAACTTGAAATCCTCAACAGAAGGGTTCCATGCGAAGCCCTCCATATAAGGTTTCCTATTGAACTCCCCCGAAGAAGGGTTCTTAAAAGGATTGCTATTGAAATCTACCACAAACAATTCCCCCCATTGGCATTGCATTGGCATTGGTTTGGCATTGCGTTGGCACTGCTTCGGCATTGCGCTGGCGAGTTCGAATGGCTCCCACCACAGAAGGATGCCTTACCTTCCACAAGGAGACATCCTTTTGAAAGCCCCCCACATAAAATATTCATACTGAAACCCCCCGTGGAAGGATTCCAATCGAAACCCTCCACAGGTAGGATTCCTTTTGGAATCTGCCAGAGAGGATACCCCCCATTGGCATTGCAGTGGCAATGAATTGGGATCGCCATGGCATTGGTTTGGCATTGCGATGGCACAGCTTTGGCATTGCGTTGGCATTGCGCTGGCGAGTCCTAATGGCTCCCTCCGCAGATGGACTCCTACTGAAATCCTCCACAAGAACGATACCGATTGAATCCTCCCACGTGAAGGATTCCGAGTGAAACCCTCCACATGAGGATCCCGATCGAAACCCTACACATAAGCATTGCTATTGAAATCCTCCGAAGAAGGATTCGTATTGACATCATGACAAAGTATTATTATTGAAATCCACCGAACGAAAGGATTCCCCCATTGGCATTGCATTGGCATTGATGTTGGTCGGGAATGGATGTGTATCGCATCGGCATGCATTGGCCTGATGCAGAAAATAGACCAACATAGAAAGAGTGACAAAGAGAGAGAGAGAGAGAACATTAGAGAACGATCTAACGATAAAAGGTTAGTATGATGGGATCACGGCGAAAAGAAAAATGGCAAAAAACAATCAGAATTTCAGGGTGAAAGAGCGTTTCACTAGATAAAAGCCGTATGAGAACGACAGGGGGCTCCACAATCCCCCGGCCTCTCCTCCTCCTCCTCCTCCTCCTCCTCCTCCTCCTCCTCCTCCTCCCTCCTCCTCCTCCTCCTCCTCCTCCTCCTTCTCCTCCTCAGAGGAGGAGGAGGAGGAGGAGGAGGAGGAGGAGAGAGAGGCAAGGACAGGGGGGAGACTGGCATAGGGGGGGGGGGGAGGAACATCGACCTGGGCTCGGCGGTACATCGCCGATAGATCGGCGATGGGCCTCCGAATGGCGAGTGCGCACGCGGCCTGGGGGCGGGCTAGCAGAGCCCCGTCCACGATCAGTGTGCGATCGGGGGTTCGATGCATGCCCCCCTGTGCCCATCCCCCTCCAATCGTTGCCCCTGAAGAGGGGGGTGGCGGGAGGTGGGCGGCCGTCCAAGAAGGCGAAGGTGGCTTTTCTCAGAGGGCCCCGGAGGCTTCTACAGCCGACAATGTGATCAAGAACCTCATCATATGAGAAGACTGAGCCAAGTTCCCACAACCTTCTTAAAACAAGCCTGGGCCAAGATCTGTCGTTAGCCCTGGAGGGGCGGACGTGGTCAAGATACTGGGCCGGCTTTCAGGCAGGCTGGCCAAGAAACGCTGACCCAGCTTTCCGGGAGGAGATTTCTTGATCAGGTGCTCGACTATAATCGGGGAACTTCTGACCCCGGTCAATCCAAACCCGAGCCAGCAGGAAAACAAAAAACTGAAATGCAGGGGAAAAAACTGCATCGCAGGTCTTCGCAAACCCGGGTCAACCAATATGCGCGGCCGCCTCGCGGCCGCGAGCGGCTCGCTAACCCGGGTCAGCCAGACGGGGTATCCTGCAGGATCCGGTGCCCTGAATGAGCCCTGTTTGCATTGAGCCCCATCTCTTGAGCCCCGATGTAAGAAGGGTTGTTAGTCGCCGGGCGGGCTCCTGGGAAGTCCCCCTTTCCCTCGCGCCAGCCCCGGTGGTGGGCGCCGCCGGCAGGCAGAATGGCCCTGCGGTCGCGGAGAGGAAGCGCGGGCTACCAGGTCGGCAGGGCCCGCGCTCCGTGCCGAGCGCAGCGCGGAGCGCGGTTGTCTCCGCGCTCTCGCGAGGAGCCCCTGGAGGAGAGCACCTCTGCAGCCCAAAATTACCGCAACTCGCAAGCTCGGTCGTCCTCAGCGCCCCAGCGGGTGGCCACCCTCTGCCGGGGCGGGGCGAGCAGAACCCGCGACGGGGCGGAAAGAAGGATTTTGGACGCCCGAAGTGGGTACGGAAAAATGGGTACAATGCCCAACTACAAATCTTGTCCCAAACCAACAGCGGCCGCTGTTGGGCAGGCGGCCTCCTGTCTTAAATAGACACAGGCCGCGGCGGCGCGGACAGCGAGTCCTGTGCAAAATGAACAGGAACTGCTGTTGGGCATTGTACCCGTTCTTTCCGTACCCATGTCGGTCGTCCCGAAGGAAGGCACCAGCTGACCAGCTGCAGGCCACAGACTTCCGCGCCGCCAGCGGGAGAACCGGGCGACCGCGCCAGCGCGAGAACCGGGCGAGGACCGAGCTGGCGGCCCTCTGCAAAGCGACGTGGAGCCAGTATGGCTGCCGCAGCGGCGGCCCTCGACACGCTCGCGTCGTGTGGAGCCCCACTCTGCGAGTTCTCCCTCTATGAGTCGGGGGCGGCGCCCTCCCGCTGTCCTTGCCTGCAGGAGGTGCTGTAGTGGAGCGGGGAGCAGGAGGAGGTCGACAAGAGCGAGGGAAAGGAGGGGAGGAGGGCAATGACAATGGATGTTGCCCTTCTCGTACGCCTGACCGGTCGAAACCACTGAGGCACTGCCACGACACCACGCGACGCCACGACGACGCTCCAATGAGACCACCACGAAACCACGGCGACCCCAGCGCGACGCCACTTCGGCGCAATTATGCCACCGCGCCCTGACAACCCAGCGGCGGGAAGAGGCGTCCGAGGCTTCCGATGACGACGAAGGGCTCCAAAAAAAAGTGGCACCAGGCCAAAAACACGTGACTTCATAGGCGCTAATTCAGAATCAGCTGCGCGAGGTGATGGCGACAGGCCTGTGAAACCCATTGCCTACTTTCTCGCCGGACGAATGTACTTCCTCTCGAAGTACCTTGGAGAACCCAGGGGAGGTCTAAAGTGCCTTGGAGAACCCAGGGGAGGTCTACCTGCGCACGGTTTGGCAACCATGCATGCTCCAGAAACGCAGCGAGCTTAATGATCTACACACCGAACCATCGGGCGCGATCCGGCGGCGGGAACAGGGGGCGGCGGAGCAGGAGGAGGGAAAGCAGGATGACGCCCACCATTCCCTACTCATACCCCCCCTCTCCTCGTTCACCATATGAAGCCTCCTCTCTCCCTCCTCCCCTCCTCCTCCTCCTCCTCCTCTCTGCTGTCTGTCTGTCCGTCTACTACCATTTCCTCTCGTTCCAAACACCTGTCAGGGACCCTCGGAGCGGTGCTCCAGGGATCCCCTGGCTCAACTTTGATCAACGCCCCTCAGGGCCGACCGGCCCGGAGGCAGGGGGGGGGACCTTGCAGCCATCAGGTGTCAGGTGTCGGCAGGATGACGAGGAGGGCGAGCACACAGCGAGGAGATCGCGCCACGAAGACCCGGCGACCGCGAGCCTCAAGGGGGGCGAGCGCCAGCGGCCCTGGAGACCTGGCGCGCGCAACCTGCGAACGCACGAGGCCACCCTGGACACGAACGCGACACGAACGCGACACGAGCACGCGACTTGAGACTGCATCTCGAGGCCAGGACCGCCTTTCAAAGGATACTCTGATTTGGGTCTGATTTGGTAGGGGGTCTGAATGAAGCTCTCTCGGAGGATTCCAGGGGGGGTCTGGTCAAAAGGCGTGCTTAGCGTGTCGCGGCGGCGGCCCTGGCGACACACCGCGGATGTCCGCGGATGTGCGGTAACCGCGTCCCCGGAACAGTTTCCCCGGAAGGCCGTTTCCCCGGAGACCTCTTGCCCAGAGACCCCTTCCCCCGAGGACCGCTTTTCCCCGGAACCGTTTCCCCAAAACCGTTTCCCCGGAACCATTTCCCCAGAACCGCTTCCCCCGATCCGCTTCACCGGAGCCGTTTCCCGGGAACCGCTTCCCCGGATCCGTTTCCCAAGACACTCTTGCCTACGTGGAACCGTTTCCTATGTGCACCCTCCTCCCCGGAACCGTTTCCCCAGACACCGCGTCCCCAGTACCACTTCTCGAGCGAGGATGAGGGAGGAATGAGGGAGGGATGAGGTGAGAGATGAGGGAAGGAGGAAAGAGGGAGGGAGGGAGGAAGGGAAGGATGAGGGATGAGGGAGGCGGGAGGGAGGAACGAAGGAGGAGAGAGGGAGGGATGGATGATGGAGGGATGAGGGAGGTAGGTGAGAATTAGGGTGAAGGAGGGATAGATGAGGGATGAGGGAAGGAGGGATGAGGGAGGGAGGGCGGAAGGATGAGGGATGAGGGATGAAGAGAAGTAGGGGGTGCGAGGGATGAAGGAAGACAGAGGGGGGAGGAGGAGGAGGAGGAGGAGGAGGAGGAGGAGGAGGAGGAGGAGGAGGAGGAGGAGGAAAAGGAGCAGGAGGAGGAGGAGGAGGAGAATGAAGAATCGTCAGCTGAAACGGCCCAAAAGAACCACTCTGCACTTGCGACAAGCCGTGCAAATGCTACTGAGCACAAGGGATGTCTCGGGAAAATGGGCCAAACCAAATCGCATCACCTTAAGTGCGGACATCTCTGAGCCCAGAGTTGGACGGATGAGAGATGAGAAGAAGTAGCATAACGTGAGTGATGAGAAAGGGAAGGAGGGATGAGGGACCGGTCGGGCGGGCGGACCCTACTGGGGGGCTCGGGCCGGTCGGGCGGGAGGCGGGACCCTAACGGGCGGGTCGGGTCGGGCGGGCGGGACATGATCAAATTGCGCATCATCGAGCTTGCACGCGAGTACCCTGACGGGCGTGTCGGGTCGGGCGAGCGGGACATTAATGTATGGCGCATCATCGAGGTGGGACGCGATAATCCAAACGGGCGGGTCGGGTCGGGCGGGTGGGCGGACCCTAACGGGCGGGACGGGTCGAGTCGGCGGGAGGACCCGAACGGGCGGGTCGGGTCGGGTCGGGTCGGGTCGGGCGGGCGGGACATTGAAGCATGGCGCATATTCGAGGTGGGACGCGAGTACCCTAACGGGCGGGTCGGGTCGGGCGGGCGGGCGGACCATAACGGGCGGCTCGGGTCGGGTCGGGCGGGCGGACCCTAACGGACGGGTCGGGTCGGGTCGGGCGGGCGGGACATTGAAGCATGGCGCATATTCGAGGTGGGACGCGAGTACCCTAACGGACGGGACGGGTCGAGCGGACCCTAACGTGCGGGACGGGTCGGGTCGGGCGGGCGGGTCGGGTCGGGCGAGCAGGACATTCAAGTATTGCGCATCATCGAGTTGGAACGCGAGTACCCGAACGGGCGGGTCGGGTCGGGTCGGGCGGGCGGGCGGGTGCTGGAGCACCAGGCTCGAGTGCCTGGCCCAGAGCACCGCGAAGACCCAGAGTGCCTGGAGTGTCTGGAGCGCCAGTGGACCGATCCGGTCCTGTGGAACTGGTCCTGCGGAACCTGGCCTGTGGAACTTGTCCTGCGGAACCGGGCCTGTGGAAACAATTCTGTGGAACCAGTCCTGTGGAACCCGTCCTGTGGAACTGGTTCCGCGGAACTGGTTAGCCGGTCCTGTTGAACCGGTCTTCTTTAAACCGGGTTTTGCTGAACCGGTCGTCTGTTGAACTGGTGTCTGTTGAACCTGTCGCCTGTTGAACCCGTCCCTGTTGAACCAGTCGTCTGTTGAACCGGTCTTCTGCCGTCCGAACGGCTCGGGACGTTACCGCCTAGGGACAAGGACGTGGACAGCGTGTCGCGTCGAAGCGCGATGGGCCAGAACGGGAGGCGCGACACGCTAGCAGAAAGTTCCCGACCGTACGCTACCCCCCCCTCGCGTCTAACGGAGTCGTTCGATACTGCTTTTAGCGAACTGGTGCTCCAAAGAACTGCGCAGATCTCCCATACAGGTCGGCCTGCTCCAGCTTGGCACTCCTCCGTTGAAGCTGAGTCGGTCCTTGCTGAGCCGCTGCAGCTTCGCCAACTGCGTGCTCCCCGAACTTCCGTCGGCGCTGGAGTGCACCCCCGCGCCGGACAGGCTGTACCTCGGATGTTAATGAGTGTGTGTGTGTGTGTCAGCGTGTGTGTGTGCATTTGTGTGAGCTTGCTAGGGAATCGAACTCTATACACCAACGCTTCTTCCGGCCCTGCAAATCAGAATTTGCGCTGGAAGGCGGATCCTGGTGTATACGGGATCCTGGTGTATACATTTGCCGTTGCTTCCCCGGGACATCGGGGAAAACAAGTATTCACCACACCACCCCGACGTCGTCCCCGACCCTCAAAAAAGTCCTGGGATTGAAAAACAGCCTGCCACTGGTAATGTGTATGTTCCAGTTTCCGACTTTCGTGCCCGTCGACTTGCGTGCCTGAATTATTTCTACGTGTGCGCTCGCGCGTCAATACGGCCATCGTGCTGCCATGACGAAAGCCGCAGCAATCACGAAGGGGCTCGTCCACCCACGGCGAGCCTTGGCCACGACGAGGCTCCCCGGCCTAGAACTAAGGAACGGCATGCGAAACAGAGCCCCTCTGGAGCCCAACGCGGTCCTTACTTCAGCGTCTTGGCCGCATCCGCGTAGAGCGAAACTGGCACGAAGAACCTGACCGGGGGAGCACCGAACGGGAAAAACTTAGGTTCGAATCGAAGCTGAAACAACCGAACGAGAGTCCACGCGAAGACCATACGTGGTGCCGACAGCTGTTCAATGCTCAATTTGTCACGTATTGCGCGCAAGTCAAATCAAATCTGACCCCGTGCAGCGAAGCATCTACCGAAACGTTCTCAAGTCCCTTCGTGTCCCCATTATCAAGCAAGGTAAATCCTGGAACTGTTGGTTGCTTCCAGGCGCTTATGGCACCCCCTGGGCGCCCCCGGGGCTCCCCGCGTGTCCTTCCCAGGGACTTGGGGGCCTGGCTTGGAGTCAACACGCCCCACGCGTCCTAAGATAGCCCCGAGGGACCGTCCTGGGGCTGTCCTTGGAGCCTCTGGGGCCCTCTTGGAGGACACGAGGGCCACCCAGACGCTCACCTCGTTGGAAAGCATAAGCCTGTCGCATGATTTCAGCGTACGGCCCCCGAGGGTCCGTTCCCGATGTCTCCCCGGCGGCTTCCACACCAGCTGGGGAAACACAGCATGCACAAGGGCGGCCGCACTTCCGCTCGACATTCCACAATGTGCGCGCTTCCAAGAGGCAGGGGGCGGCTGTGACTCACCGTAGGCATCTACGATACGATCGAAGAGATTATGGACACTACCATGTCTCATGCTTTAAACGTTGTCAGCTGGAAAATATACACAACATTGTATCACACTCGCGACTAAAAGGCACATATTTGATGACGTCGATCACACTACCATCGCCCTCCTCCATGAGAATCCACATTCAGCAACCCATGTAACTGTTGATGGATTTCTACTCTGGGCATGAACACTCGACTTCCCCATGGGTTCACATTCTGCCGAGTCCAGTCTCCATCCTCGCTTTCACTCTTCATCTAGAACAATAGCTGTATAAACACATGTAACGGTATGCACTGTATGGCTGTGCATGTGTATATATATGTATATATATACATATATATAAATATGTATGGTCATGGATGCTCTCTCTCACACTTTCTCTCCCTGTCTCCCTCTGTCTTTCTCTCACTCTCTCGCTCGCTCTGTCCCTCCCAACTATTCTCTCCATATGTGTGTATGTTGTATTTATGTGCGCTCACCCTCTGTCTACGTATAACTATATATATACGTATATGCATATATGAGAGAGCGTGATCCACCGCCGCTCTACTGTGAAAATTCCTCCCTCCTCCGGAACCCGGCGGTTCCCCCCCCCTTCCGAAAGTCCCCCCCCCCTCTGCTAGACCCCCCCCCTTCCCCTGGCAAAAACTTCCCCTCTCCTAACCCCCCCCCGTCTCCCCCCCCCTCCCCTCCGGAACACCCGGGGGGGTCACTACCGGCTCCCCCTCCCCCCTTCGGAAGACCAGAGAGAGGTCACCACTGGTTCGAACCCCCCCCCCCGGGGGGTCACGAACCTCCCCCCCCGGGGAAAACCAGGGGGGTCACTACCAGTTCGAACCCCCCCCCCTCGAAAACCGGGGGGGGTCACTACCGGTTCGAACCCCTCCCCGCCCCCCACCGCCAGCAAACGACTCCCGGTCCCTACCACCGTCCGCACCACAACCCCCACTGCTGTCCCCAACACCACTGTCCTCAACACCACTGTCCCCACTGTTCCCGTCACCGTCACCACGGTCCTCACCAGTGCCCTCACTCACTGTCGCACTGTCCCCACTGTCCCCACCACTGTTCCCACCACGGTTCCACTCTCCCCACTTTCTCCACGGCCCCAACCACTGTCCCACTGTCCCCACTGTCCCACTGTCCCAACATCCCCACCATTCTCCAACTGTCCCGAGAAGCGGGCATCGTTTGCCGGCGGCGAGGGGGGGGGGGTCGAACCGGTAGTGATCCCCCCCGGTTTTCGAAGGGGGGGAAGGGGTTCGAACCGGTAGTGACCCCCCCGGTTTTCGAGGGGGGGGGGGGGTCGAACCGGGACCCCCTTCCTTTTTCATGGGGAGGGAGGGGTTCGAACCGGTAGTGACCCCCCCTCGTTTTCCGGAGGGGGGGGGGGTCGAACCAGTAGTGACCCCCCTCCGGTTTTCCGCCAACAGCGGTAGAACACGCTCTTTCGCATATACGCAAACATGATCTGTATCACTCGCCCTAGGTATCTATATATATATATATGTATGTATAAATATATAGGTATTACTACACCAGCGTCATATATATATATATATATTACATCTTACAACTATTGTACGCTACAGACCGATGCTGCATATCCACATATCCGTATTGCGATATCGAAGCCTATCTCTCTCTATATATATACGTCCTTGCTTATGTAGAAGCAAATGCATGCGTGTACGCATGTAGTTTCTAGACATGTATATGCATACGCGTGCGTGTGACTCTCTCATGCCCTCCCCCAAACAGGCGTCGGATCGTTCCGTTCCGCCGCGCCGGCGCCTGCCCTCAACCCACGTGGCCGCCACATGGGGCGCGTGCGCGCGTGACCCTCACTGCCACCGCCGATGCTGCTGCTTCCGACCGTGCTCGCGCTTCCTCCACCCTGCGGCGAGCCCGTGGGGAAAGTGAGAATGGGTGGGCCTTTTCAGCAGTCAACCAGCATCGTCATCGTCATCGTCTGTCATCGTCATCGTTCTCGCCATCGTCATCGTCGTCATCGCCATCATTGTCGTCATCGCTTCCGACCGTGCAGCGGCTTCCTCCGCTCGGCGGCGAACCCGGGGGAGAAGTGAGAAGGGGCGGGCCTTCCCAGCTGGGAACGCACTGGCCCGGGTCAGTGCAAAACAGGGTCACTCAGGCTTAAGCAGGATCCTGCAGGATCCTGCGCGCAAGCCCGAGGCCATGCACCCCTGGCTCCGCAGGATCCTGCAAGATCCAGCGCTCTGGCTGAGCCCCGCCTGCATTGACCACTGTCTCAAGGCTCCCGAGTCAGAAGGCTCGGAAGCCCCCCAGCCTCATGAGAAGCGTCTGCAAGCCTTCCCCGAAGACACAGAAAGCCCCACAACAAAGGCCGGAGGCTTTCTGGGAAGCCCCGCCGCCGTCTGAGAAGGCCTTCTCCTCCTCGCTTCCCCCCCTCGCGCGCCGCCGATCCCCCCCCCCTCCCCCATCCAGCATCCGCCACATCCCAGGTGCTGGAGGCATCGAGGACCAGCTGCATTGCAGTGGCCAGGGGCAAGCAGGGCCACGGCAAGGCCCCCCCCCCCGATGTGCACAATGTCACTGCTGCTTTTGCTCGCCAATCGTTTTCGCTATTCTTGAGCACTCCTCCTGCAGAGGGACATGCCCGACTTCATTCTGGGCGGGGAACGGACCCATGTCCACGGCCTCGCGGGCCAGGCCCCTGGGCCGCAACCCTGCGAGTGCGGAAGCTCTCTCGAGGATGCCCCTCGCGGAACGCATCCGTGCGACGGCGTATCCGCGGGGCCGCGCCCCAGAATCCACACCGCGAGGGCGTGGGTATGGATAGGTCCGCCGCTCGTGACCACGTCGGGGGGTTGCCAAAGGTGCCCCTGAGCTTAGGTCGGGCCTGTCTCCCTACAGGGGGATTTTGGACCCCCCCCCAAAAAAAAAATACTCAAAAATATTATGAAAATGCTTTAACAATCTTCCCCTGACTATTTTTTCCTATGTTTGAAGATTCCCCCTGTAGAGGGACAGGCCCGACTTAACTAAGGATAGGTCCGCCGCTCGTGACAACGTCGGGGGTTGCTAAAGGTGCTCCTGCGCCCCTGGAACCTTCTGGAGGCCTCGGGAGGGGTGCTCTGGAAGCCGTGGGGGCCTCCTTGGAAATCCTGGGGGGGCACCTTGAGCCAGGGGCACCTCTGGCAACACCCGACAGAGGCTGCTGAGCGCCGCGCTCCCCCAGGGTGGCCTCCTGGTCCCCCACGCCCGGGATGTGGATCAGCACCTCGGCGGCGGCGGCGAGCCGCGGGGGGGGCACCGGGGCGCGAAGGGGGGGGGGCAGCCTTCCGAGAGGAGGGCGGGGAGGGAGCCTCTCGGGAGGGCGATCGGATGCTTCCCACGAGCGGGGAGACGGGACTTTCGGGCGGGCGATCGGATGCTTGCCCAGAAGAAGCAAAAAAGAACAATATGAGCATCAACTTCTGGCGCTCCACGCGGACTTCTTGGATCTGCGCTGGGCCCCCCTCCCTGGCGCGCGGAGCGCACCAGGGGCGGCGCCAGAGACGCCGCCAGGGGGGCCCAGCGCAGATCCAAGAAATCCGCGCAGAGCGCCAAAAGTTTATGCTTATGCCATTTCTTCGTCTTCGATTCCCATGATCGGGGAGACGAGAGTTTGGAGGACTCGGGTCGGCCTGGCGTGGCCTTCAGAAAAACGGCGAGACCCAACATGAAGCCAGGTGCGAAGTCCCGCCGCAAACGTCCCGTGAAAATTGGAGCGTCAAAGTCCAGGACGGGACCGTCCAAAGGTGCCGGCAGGGCCAAGATCCGGCGAACTCGAGTCCTACGCTTCCCCGGCATGACGGCGTCGTGGAAGGGGGGGAGCTCCCCAAAGGCCCCGCCGCCGCGCCCCCCTGGCCCTACCGCCCGCTGCACTTCCCGAGGGGGCCCAGAAGCCGTCGTCGTCGTCGTCGTCCTCTTCTTCTTACCCTGATTCTTGATATCATTCATAGTATTACATATATTCTTCGTATATCAAACGTATTATTATTCGTATTCGTATTCCTTGTATTATGATTGCGCTTACTAGTATTACTAGTACTAGTCTTACCAGTATTAGTATCATTCCTATGAGTGTCATTATCATTATCATCCGTATGCTTCATCTTCTTCTCATCATTATTATGATTGGTATTACTCGTACTCTTATTATTGTTCTTATTACTATTACAACTATTATCCTTCTGCGTCGTCATCTTCGGCGACATCGTCGTCGTCATCTTCGCCGTGGTCTTCGTCGTCGCCGTCGCCATTTTCGTCGTCGTCGTCGCCCTGCACGCCGCGGAGCCTTCCGCCTGCCCAGCACCTGCTTGATGGTGCAGCCGGCGAAGCCCCTGAACTTGACCGGGCTGCCGACCTCCGGGGGCGGCTCCGGCTGCCTGCCCGTGGTGTCCAGCACGCGCGTCCACGCGTCGCCCTCGCTCGAGACGAGCTGCGAGATCGTGGGCTCGAGCCTGGGATGGAGGATCGGGGGGACGAAAGGGAAGGATTGTGGATGCCATGACAGTGGACGCTCTAACAATCCGATCCTTGAATTAAAGATGTGTTTAAAGTGTATAGAACATGATTTCAACAGGTTTCAAATATCTTACATGTTTAAAGCACAGTGGAAGCAACATCTTTTAGGCATCTGGAAATTGCCTGGCAGCACGCTTCCTCTCCATTCGTCGACTTCCACGAGGGTGGGATAGGCAGAGGGCAGGGCAGAGAACCAGCTCACGCAGCTCGTTTTCCTGGCCTCTCCTGGCGCCAGGAGGCGCCCATGCAATGCATCGAGGAATGGAGCCGGCGGCGGGGCGGGAACCAGCTGCGTGCGGCAGATGTCGTACCCCCCCCCCCTTGCCTATCCTCCCCTTCAGTCGGGCCTGTCCCTCTACGGGGGAACATCCAAAAATACTGAAAAATAGTCTGGGGACTGCCTTTGGAGTATTTTGTGGCATGTTTTTACAATTTTCTGGGTAGTTCTTATTTTTCGTCCAAAATCCCCCTGTAAAGGGACAGGCCCGACTTCATCCTACCCTGCCGTCCGGCCCGAGAGGAGGGGGGGGGGGCGGGGAAGGAGGAGAGGAGACGAGACAAGCCCAGGCAATCCACATCAGTCAGCCTGAAGGCTACCTTGCCTGGGATTCTGGGAGTGAGTGGGTAGTTTCGACAATCACGGAAATCGGCAACATCGGAGGTTGGGGAGCGAATCCGAAGTGAAACGGAGACCCCCCACTGGGAAACCGGATTCGGTCTCGTGTCTGTGTCGTGCGTGCGGGCGAGGCGAAGCTACGTGGGCGAGCGAGAGGAATGAACCCGCCGTGGCTAAGGCGAAACTGAGCTCAATTAGGGAACCGAACTCTATACACCGATGCTTTTTGCGGCCCTGCACTGAAACTTGCACGGGATCCTGGTGTATACGTTTTCGGTTGCTTCCACAGGGAAACGGGGAAACAAGCATACACCACACCACCCCGACATCGCCCCCTACCCTCAAAAAAGTCCTGTGATTGAACGAGAGCCCGCCACTGGTAATGTACATGCTCCAATTTTCGATCAATGACTCTACGCCCCCCGGTTGGCTGGAGGTGGCTCGGGGGTGTCCCACCGGTGTCCTGTGGTGTCCCGTGGCGCGGTGTCCAGGGGTGTCCCGTGTGGTCCCGTGGTGTCCCGCAGCGCGGTGTCCCGTGGTGTCCCCTGGCTGTCCCGTGAGGTCGATGGTGAGACCGATAGTGATTGAGGGATGAAAAAACGACCCTACCATGGGTTACAAGTGCGCGGTCTGTAAGCCTCCTGGGAACCCCCAAAGCCTAGAGAGCCGCCAGGACGCCGCACATCACGCACGGTTTTCCCTGTCAGCCCAAAGGAGTTTCAGCGCACAGCGCCTCGTAAGCCAAGGTAGGGGCGTTTTTTGTGTATGCACTTGAAGTGAGATCATAATGAGATCAGTAGTAGGATCGATCGGCAAATCCATAGTGAGATCGATAGTGAGGTCGACTATGGGGATCAATAGACTGTGAGACCGACAAGTAGAGGTAGATCGATAATGGGATCGACAGGTACATAATTAAGGAGTGGCATCGATACACAATTGGCCAAAGAGGTGTTCCGTGGTGGTGGTGCCCAACGTGTTTCCGCCGGGTCCGATCCGACACAAATCGCACACCGAAAGCTGAATTCCTCACACACGCACACACACACACATCCTCCTCATCACCCGAATGGTGGCATTACAATAAGATATGATGCCTGCATTCCTCGAGTGAGGCACTGGCTTGTCGACACCTCTGAGGCACACAACCCCAACCGAAGGCCAACTCGAGCGGCGGTAGAGAGGCAGCCTCTAGTCAACTTCGCTGTTCTCACGTCTGGCTCTCGCTCATCGGTCGTTCTTCCCTCCCCCGACCCCTCGGGAAGAGGAGGAGGAGGAGGAGGACGAGGAGAGGAGGAGGAGGAGGAGGACAAGGAGGAGGAGGAGCAACGCTTAGGAACGCTTAGTTTAATCAGAGGCCCAGTCGGACCACGCATCCAAGACAGGGAACGAACACCACGCAGGCACCGAAGCCCCAGCGTGGCCCTCGCTTCCACCACACCGCCCTAGCTGCGCGGCCCTCCTGGGGGCTGGTGCAGGCTCGGGCTCGGTTCGAAAGCTTCAAAAGCAGCCTCCGTCGCCTGTTCGCAGCTTGCGGCAGCAGCGAGGAGGGCTACCTGGACACGGAGGTTGCCTCGGGGCGGGCCTTCCCGACGAGGATGCAAGCCCCCCCGAATTCAACTGAGATTCTCATTGCCACCTCGATTCGCACCACGACGCGGCAGACGAAGAAAGCGTGCATCGCGCCCGTTCGTGATCGAGGTATGGAAACCACACCTGGCACAACATGTGATGCAAAAAACAGGGACGGCATGCAGGACATGGGAGGGGTGGAGGTCCACGGCTCCTCCCCCACCTTTCTGCAGCACACCCGCGGCCACAGGCACGGGCGATCCGCCCAGCGCCTCGACCGTCGTCCCTCCTCCGACGGCACAGGGCCTGCACATGCATGCGGCGGCCGCAAAACAGAACAGCTGGCTCTGGCCGACCACGCACAGGCAGCTGGTGCAGACCCAACGCTCCGATCCACACTGCTGCAGCCCGTGCGACGAACTGGCGCAGGCAGCGGCGGCAGCAGAGCGAGGGGGCCGACGCGGCCCCGGGCATCGAATTCCATGCAGCTGATCAGCCTCAGCCGCGAGCACCAGGGCCCTGCAGGCCATGCTGCAGACCATGCGAACCTCAGCGTCGACCACGCCGGCGAGCGGCTGTCCCCACGAGCCCCAGGCGCCAGCAGGCCGCAGCCGCCGCGCTCGCGAGCGCATCAGCAGCGGCAGTGCACAACGCCCGCTCGAAGTCCGTCTCCGACCTCAGCAGCCGCAGGTGTTCCTCCTCGTCCGCGTGCTCGGGGACCCAGACCACCTCGCTCGCGCCAGGAGGCCTGCCCCGCCGTGCCTGGCGCGCACGTTGCCAGAGGTCCTCGTTGGCACCGTCAGGCAGCACGGAGGACACCCCCCGTACAGCACAGCCAGAAGGGCTCGTGGTAAGTCACGTACCTGATGTTGCCTCCGACGGACTCCAGCGCCAGCAAGAAGCCGAGGATCTCCGCGCGCGGCACCGACTGACGTCTGCCAGGGACGGGCACAGCACGAAATCAGCGCACGTCGGTCCACAGCCCGTCCTCGTCCTGGCCCATGGCCACGACGCTGGTAGCGCAGCGCCTGCGCCCCGGGTCATCGGAGCACTTCCCACTTGAGCCGTCGCCGTAGACCACCACGAAGCCGTCGTCGCGCCTCGTCGACCCCAGAACGCTGTCCGCGCCGAGGGACACCGCGTTCTGCTCCACCCTCTGGTCGCAGAAGACGGGAGCGGTCGCGCACGATATAGGCACCCCGCGCATGCACATGGCAGGCGATGCCTCGTGTCCAGCGAGCGCCCGAGGCACAAGGGCAGCGGTGGACACGAACACCTCACCCACAATCGCAGGACACTGCCAGATCCTGCGCCGCAGTGTCTCGCCCGCGCAGCCGCACCGCGCGCGGCCCTCCTGCCCCAGCACATGGCCAGCAGCAGCGCGACGGGATCTCGCCCACCGGCCGCCAGAGACCACAGTGAGGACGAGGACCCACTACTCCTGCGCGCCGAGCCTCGCGCCCCAGCAAATTGATCTCGCGGCCGACGCGCAGAAAGTCAGCGCCACCGACGAGGTCGCCCCCACGCAGGCGCGACGCCGCAGACCGCCACAGCCGGAGCCTGAGATCCTCCTCGACGGCCTGAAGCACCCCGCCGAAGTCGGCGCATGCGTGGAAGCCCTCGTCCTCGGCGCCCACCAGCCTCCACTCGCCAGCGCCCTCCGCAGTCGGGCGCGCCCAGACCGCGGCCGCGCGCGGGCCCCAGCCCATGTCCAGCAACGTCGCCTGACACGCGCCCATGGGACCGCGGAACCGCCCCTGGCGCCACTTGCCAACGCGCCGAAGGGCACCGAGGAACCAGGGCCAGGCCCGCTCAATGCGGCCGCGCAGCGACGCGTTGGAGAACCAAAGACTGCACCACGACGCCACCAGCTGCACCCGCAGGGCAATGCGGGGGTCGCGCAGCCCGACAGCGGCCGCCAGCACGGACGCCAGGCACCGTCCGCGGGCAGCACCACCCACAGCATGGCCAGCCCGTCGTCGTCGTCGCTGCCGCACCAAACCAAATGGAGCGCCGCTGACCTGGCGGCCGTAGACCGACTGCGGCAGCACGCCCGTCGCCCGCGAACCTCGACACTCCGCGGGTCTGGCAGTGGCCCGCCGCAGCTTCATGATGAGCCTCCAACGCCGGGCTCCAGCAGCGATGCGAGCCGACGCCACGGCGCGCGCCCTGCGACGGCCCGAGGCGGCGTCGACGCCGAGGTCCACCGCCTTGTCCGACGCCGAATGCGGAATGCCCATGGCCACGAGACTGTCCGACAAATTGGCTGCCAGCTCGCTGCTGGACGCCGCGAGCACCGTCTTGGGCGAGCCTATGAGCTCCTGCGCTCCGGTGCCATCCATGAACACCTTGGCCATGGGGGGTAGCTCCTCCCCGCGGCATTGGCCGACCCCTCACGGCGGATGACGGTGCCACCGATGAAGCTCCAGAGGCCAGCGCGGGCACATCACATGAGCTTGCTGCAGGAGCGGACGGAGGTACAGCTTGCCGAAGGACACCCCATGCGCCGACCCCGCCACGACGGAGCGGGTCGCCTCCACCTGAGTACCCGTGGTGGCTGTCCTTCAGGTAGCGCGAAGCAGGAACAGCTGCACCTCCAGGGCCACCACCATTGCCGGGCACATCAGCCGCTCCGCGATGGGTTGTAGACGGTCTCCACGTCCAGCAGGAGGCCAGCGGCCGCCACCTCAGCTCGATGCCCGCCCCGTCGAGGAGGCTGCGCACCAGCGCCGCGCCGCTCGTGGCGCGCTGGGGCCGCGGACAGCAGCGCCCCAGAAAGCGCCCAGCTCCTCTGTCCAAGCTGACGTGGCCGAAGAGCGCGCGCGGGACCAGATCTTCGGCACCAGCGGCAGAAGGCCGATGGCGCGCTCGCCACCTGCCTGCTCGGGGAGCGCACCGCCGATGACTTCCAGAATCTGCCGCGGCCAGCAGCACTTCTCCTCGCAGCGCGCCAGCAGGGGCCGCAGCTCCTCGCGGACCTCGGGCGGCAGCCTCCCAAGGTCGTCCGAGCCGAGGCCGTCGAGGCCCCTCGCCTTCATGGAGCCCTGAACCCGAGCGGCCAGGCCGATGCTGCTGCACTCGCGCGGCTCCAGCGGGGGCCCCCTGGCCCGACGCTTGGCCCCCTGGAGGGCCGCCGCGAGGTCGGGCCGGGAGTCCGAGGGAGCGCGCCGCGGGCCGCCCCAGCGAGCGGCCTTCTGGCTCATCGCCTGGCTCGGCACCGTCACGGGCGCGCCGCCCACCACCAGCACCTGCGCCATGGGCGCAAGGCCACGCGCCCACCTGTGGAGGGCGCCAGGCTTCTCTTTCACATCTTGCGCGCCCACGCCGCGAACTCACGGCGACGCTGGCCCGCGGCGCGCGCCTGCGCAGCGGTGGCGAAGCGCTCCGCCACAATCGCCATGACGCACAGCTCCTCTGCGGGGATCTCCAGGGCGCCGTTGGCCATGAGATCGCACGCAGGCGGAACTCCAGGCCCTGCAGCTCGAGGAAAAGGGCCAGCCGTGCCCATCCTGATTTTGGCCGCCTCATGCAGCAGCACCTCCGGAGAGCGGCCCAGCTGGCCCCTGCCGACAGTGCTCTTCCGACGGACGCATGCACTCTGCTGCAGAAATGCCAGCGCCCCTGCCCAGTGCTCAACCGCCCGACGCCGCATGCGCGCGCGACCAGGCGATGGCTTGAGCGGGGGCCAGCGAAAACCGTAGCCAGCAGCGCGACCGCGATGCCGACTACGCTCACCGTCAGGCGCATTGCTGGCCTCCAGGAGCACCTCCTCGGCCTTGGAGACCAAGCTGGCATTGGCGTGCGCCGACGACAGACTCATCATCGCCTGCCGCGCACGCCAAGCGACGCGCACACAGCCGCTCCACGGCCACGCCCAAGACGTCCGCCTGCGCGGGATCCGACCTCGCAGAACGCCAAGCACAACATATTCACGCGACCCCCCACAAGCTGCCTCCATGGGGGGCCTGACCGCCGCCAAGGACAACAGCTCGCACACTGCGGGATCGAACATACTGAAAGTCGATGCTGAAACCTGCCGCCCGACGCATCAATTTATCACAGGTTGCGGCCAAGGGCCAGACCCACGACGTGTGCCTGGGGGGGCGGCAGCCTGCGGCCCCCCCGGGCAGCGCCCGCAGCCCGCGCCAGCGGCCCGCGGCCCGCGGCCCCATGTCCCGCCTCGGCAGGGCAGACTGGGAGCCCGCGCGAGGCACAGCGCGTCCACGCCCACGCCGACGAAGTCCTCGCCAGGCCCGCAGTCCCCCCAGGCCGCCGCAGCACGGGCGTCGCCATCAGCACGCGCGCCCAGCCCAGCGCCCGCCCCGAGCTCCCCGACGCGCGCGTCGCGGTCGATGGTCCGGGCCTGGGCGCCAACCTCCAAGCAGAAAGAAGGCGCCGTCATCACACGTCGGTCCTCGCCGCAATGTATCACAGGCTGCGGCCAACTGCCTGCACCCCCACATGGGCCTCGGGGGGCACCTGCGGCCCCCCCGGGCCGGGCCGGCCCCCGGCGCCAGCCGCCGCCTGCCCGGCCACGGAAGGGCCAGGAGGCTCGGCGGCCGCGGCGCCGCCCAGCTCGCCCCCGCCGAAGAAATCCACGCCGGGGCCGCAGTCGTCCAGCACCGCCGCCTCGCGGGCCTCGGCCTCCGCGCGAGCATCGCCACGAAGTCGGCCTGCAGGCGTGCTGCCAGCGCATCGCGGCGCCGAGCCAGAGCGGCAGCGCGCCGCTTGCTGGCCTTCGATTCTGGACCCGGCTGCTGACTGGGCCTCGGCGGCGTCGGGGTCGCCAGCGGGGCGACGGGCCGCCGACGCGCCCAGCGACGCCCGCCTCCGGCCACCCGCAGCCGCAGCCCCGCGTGCACCTGCCAGGGCACGTCCGGCACCGTCTCCAGCTCGACCAGGTCGCCCGCGCCGTGCGAGCGCAATCCGTAGTCGACGAGCCTGCCGCCGCCCTCGAAGCAGGTGGCCTCCGCGCCAGGGGGGGGCAGCAGCTCGCCCAGCGCCTTCTGAGGGAACCCCGTGCGCATGAGCTCCTCAGGAGCGGCGCCGCAGTCGGCCAGCGCGACCCACGGGCCCGCCAGGCCGGCAAGGAAGGCGGACTGGAACCTGCGTCGGTTGGCTCCGCCCATGCCGCAACCCCCCCCAAAAAATGCGCCGCCGCAACCAGAAAATTGCCTTGCTCGAGATGCAGCGCCAGCGGCGCGAACCCGTTGAGCCTCGCCTGTGGGAGGCCCCCCCTGGGCAGCGGCTGCCAAATGACTGAAGCGGGAAGTCGCCACATCGCATCTGGCCGCGATCCGCTCACCCACTCTCGCGCCCGCGCTCGACTTCGCCGAGCTCTCCACGGCAGCGCCAGACGCCCGCCATCCCGAGCGTGACATGTTGCGCACTGCACCCATATGCTTCACATCGTCGTTGAGATGAGTCTCAACAGCTGCCATCACACCGCAATGGCCAGAATGATCACCGAAGTACCTCTCTGACTGGGGCCCCCGGCGCTCCACGCTGGCAAAGAACGCGGAGGGCACCTTGGGCCCGAGACGAGAAGGTCCTCGGGCCTTCACCTCCTGGGGCAGCGGCTCCGACGCCAATGCCTCCTCCCCTGGGAACTGAGCCACGCGCAGGTCAAACACGCGACTTCGACTTGATCTCGCTGCCGCCCTTGGCAGCAACAGCAGGCCCTGCAGACCCAGCAGCAGCATCAGCCTTGGCGCTGGCCTTGGCCGCGAGCTGCTCAGCATGGTCCTTGGTGGCCTTCTCACGCACGGAGTCGATGAACGCGAGGTGCTCGCCCTTGCGCTCAGGGGAAGGCTCGGGCATAGGCGGCTCCGCAGCGGGACCGTCGACCACCTTGGAACCCACGTCCGCGCCGGCATCCGCGCCGTCAGCCTCAGGGGCCACGGGGGTGGGCGGCACAGGCGACTCGGCCGCGCCCAGGCTGGCAACCGCCGCAGCCGCCGAGCCTGCAGGCGCCGCCCCGGCGTCACCGCCCACCACCGCTCCGTCAGCCGACCTCCTCTCTTGGCGGCCTGCCTGAGCTTCGCCTTGGCCTGGAGGCCCTGCTGCATGCGGGAGAGCTGCGCTGCCTCCACGGTCTGGATGCGGGTGACCTCATTATGTGCCTGAGTGGACTGGACCTCCCCGCCCTCTCGCGCAGCTCGGCGCGCTCCGCGAGCGTGTTGTAGGCCTTATCCTGCTCCTCCAACCACAAGCGCCTGGCTGACTGGAGCGCCTCCACAGCAGCCGTGTAGTCCTCGTCGGCGTCGCCCATGTCGGCGAGGAGGGGCGGGTCCAGGTTGAAGGCGAGGCGCTCGGGCAGCGCGTGTGTGGAAGAGCCGTCCTTGCCCGCCACAGCCGCGACCGCAGCCTCGTGTTCCATCGTCGCCTGGAGATGTTCCTCCGTGAGAGCGTCGAGGCACGCCTGCACCTCCTGGACCCTGTGCTTCGCCGGCGCCAGCTCCCACCAGTAGCGATCGACCTTCTTGCCAACCTGCTCCTGCTTGAAGGAGGCCGCCTTGAGCCGCTCTGCCGCCGCCAGCGACGGGGTCTTGGCAACAGACGTCGGCGGGGGAGGGCGGCTGGCGGCTTGGCCCAGCGCCTTGTCACTGCCGCCGACCAGCTTCTGGATGCTCGAAACCACCTGCCCCTGCGACGACCACCATGGCGGCGCGGGCGACGGCTGCTGCTGCTTGCGGCCAGGCAAGCCGACCCATCTGCCGCACGTGCAGTAGCCCTTCTGCTTCCAGAAACGGTTGTTCCAATCCTAGTACCCGCAGGCGCCGCACACCGTGTAGCCGCCGCTGCCATGCGACCTGGCCATGACTGCAGCTCCTGCAGGAGCTCACGAAAAGGGTGCCGAGAGCAAGCTCACTGACTGCCGCGGACTAGCGGTATCCCGGTGTGGTCGGGACACCCCGCGCCACGATGTTTTTGAGCCAAATGGGCTTGAGCCAACATGGCTACGGAAGGAGGAGGAGGAGGAGGAGGAGGAGGACAGGATGGCTTTCGACGGCCAGAATGGGATATGTAGGATCCCAGGGCATCCGAGGTGTTCTATGGGGGGTCTTAAGAGGGAGCAGGGCGACGACGAGAACCACGATTTATGATGCAAAAGGGGGCAGAAGGAGGAGGGGGCAGAGGGAAACGAAGGATAGAGTGTGGGAGGAACAAAAGGTAGGAGGCGTGATAGGGGATCTTCTTAGAGCATCAAAACTTCCTAGAAGCCTTAGAGGTTCCACGAAGATATCGGTGGATCCAAGGAGGAAGGGAGAGGGGGAGGGGGAGGGAGAGGAGGAGATGAAAGGAGGGAGAGAGGAAGGGAGGGAGGAAGAAGGATGAGAGGTGGAGGATGGATGAGAAGGAAGAGGAGGGAGATGGAGCGCGGGGACACCGAAAGTAGCGCCCCAACACCACTACAGCCATGTTCGGAGCACCAGCTCCGAGACCAGGAAAATCGTGGTCGCATCATCGAGCCAGAATACGCGTCTTGAGGCTGTCCTCGATAACTCATGTGTGGTGTTGGCTGCGTAGTCCTACCATACGAGAAAGCATGACAGGCGGAGCCTCCTCCTCCTCCTCCTGGCTCTCGTCCTACTTCTCATTCTCCTGGCCCCGGGACGGCCCCTCCTGGCACAAGCCACGCTAAGGGATCGCGGGATAAGGGGAAAGAAGCATCCCCATAATGCAGCCAGAGGGGTGACATGGATGGAGAGGCTTGGAGGAAGAGGAGGAGGAGGAGGAGGAGGACGACGACGACGACGACGCCGAGAAAGCGGAGGCCGCATGGAGGAGTCAGCGGCGCACCTGGCCGTGAAAGCCTGGCCCCTGAGCTCGATGCTGGAGCGGCCGTCGGGCCGCTGCGCCCCCAGCGGGGTGGTGCCTCCGGAGGGGCCGGGCGGGGAGAGGGGCGGCCAGACGTGCCTCGACACACAGCATCGTTGTTGCAGCAAGTCTCTGCTCTTTCAGACTTCGACTGGGGCCACTGCCTGTGCTATACTTCTCCAGCGACGGCCCCGCAGCGCCCTGTGCCAGGACAAGCGGAAGGGGCGAGGAGGGGGCGCGGGGAGAGGACCTGCAGCGGAGAGAGGGGAGGGGAGGGCACTCCGAAGGGCCATCACAAAATCCAGCAGCGCCCTACGAGAGCGGAGGCCGCCGCTGCAGCGACCGCGGCAAGGTGCCAGCAGCAGTGCCAGGTGCCGCAGAAGCAGAGCCCTGGTCACCGCTGGCCTTGGCGCAGGCGACGCCGAGGCCGATCCCCGCGCAGCTCTGGCTGCAGCCACCGGCAGGGATCTTGGTCGCTGTGGCCTGGGACAAAGATGTCCCGAAGTGTGCGGGCGAGATGTTGGTCCATACCCGTTGCGACCTGGAGCTTCGGGCGCCCTTCCTCCGATGCCAGGGGCGCCGTGGATGTGGACGAAACAATCTCACCCCATCGGGGTCAGATTGTTGTCCACATCCACTGCGCCGCGGCCTGTTGGCGCCCCTCCCCAGAAAGTCCAAGACGCAGTGGATATGGCTATGAATCGTGCCCGCAAGCTGGACCTGGATCCAGGATGCAAAAAACTCAGATGGGCCACCAGCTGGAACGGCAGTTTCATCTTCGTGGCATCGGCCATAGCCCTTGCAGTGCGCGAGAAGGAAGCTCGGCGGGGGCAGGCGACGGACCCACAGCCACGTGGCATCCTGGGGTTAGACGGCGAAAAACAAGCGCTGCGCAATTGTGCACAGAGAGGAGGGGGAAAGGGTGGCGGGCCCGGACACCCGAATATGCCGCCGCGCCGCTCGTCCTCGACGCGGCGCCCAATGGGACGACACCGTCACCACGGCAAGCCCACGGTAAGCCTTGCGCCCCGTGCCAAAGTAGACGAGCAGACGACGCCAGCACCGCGGCAGACTCCACGGCAAACCCACCGCGTCCGATGCGGAGTCTGCCCTGGTGGCCGAGGCGCCATCCCCAAGACATAAGGCCGCGCATCGGAACAAACTGCGCGGCGACACGTCAACTTGCTGCCACTGGTCTTCTCCAGGTGCAACGACGGGGCTCCGTGAGAAGCAGGCGATCTCCAGCCTGAAGCAAACATGAGCACATACCAGGACAATCCGCGCCGAAATAGTAGAAATGGACAGAAGCGTGTCGTACCCATTCCGCCGAAACATCAACATGAGTATGGCCAATGATGCTCCATAAAATGCTAAGCAGGAGGGAGGAGGCAGAGGGGAGAGGGGGAACCAAACAAAGCCAAGCGTGCGAGATGGACCCGCAGAAAAGAAACCGCGCCACTCCAGGGTGAACTTGCCTTCGAGCGCAGGCCAGCGCATGGTAGGACAAGTGCACAAAGTTCGATCACACCAGACGCAGCGGCACCAGGGAGAGGCAGGGCAAGGAAGGCGAACAACGAGGCAGAGAGGAACGGGAGCAGGGCGAAAAGGTAAAATCGGATCGCAAGTTTGGCACATGCACTCGCCAACTAAAATACGTGAAGGGATCAAACACCCAGTAGCAGCAACCAAGTGGCTCGCTACAGAAACAATCAGCTCAAACTATTGCCAGTTACCCATTACCAAAAATCGCTCTCCCCCTCCGCCTTGACCCTCATGCCGCCCCTCCACCTCCTCCTCCTACTCCCCCACCTCATTCCCCCTCCTCCCCCTACTCATCCCCGCACCCGCACCTCCTCCTCCCTCACCCCTCCATGGCCATCGCTCGGACGTCCATTCCCTGTGTTGTTGTTCACTTTCGTGCGTTGCTTTTTCGCCAAATGGTCAAGGATGCTCCTCGATGGTCCTCGCCGAAGGGAGAATGCGCACGTCCGAGCGATGCCAATTTACTCAACATGAATAACACCCTCCCTTCCCCGAGAATGGGCGGGGACTGGCCCGCCCCCCATCCGTGAATTTTCCGAGCACAAAAGCCAAAGTAGACTGTCCGATTTGCCATGCGACTTGTTTTGCAATCCGCTCGCTTCAGGTCCTTTTTAAGTGGTGCTGCCGCTGCAGCGCACGCCTCGCTTTAGGATGGGCGCTCTGTTCAGGTCGTTCGGAAAGGCACTCTCGCGCCAACGCGGCCCACTTTTCTGGACCCGCGTCCTTCCTCATCGTTGTCGCCTTCAGCTCTGCCCTCCCCCGCCTTCCTCTGGTCCTCCTGCGCCTCGCGCTGCTTCCGCTTCTCCTTCTTCCTCCTCCTCTTCATGTTCCACTTCTCCTTCCTGCCCCCCCCCATCCTTCCACTGTCGTGCTGTTCAACCTCGTCCTCCCTCCTCCTCCTCCTTCTGCTCCTGCTCCTGCTCCTCCTCCTCCTCCTCCTCCTCCTCCTCCCTCCTCCTCCTCCTCTCCCCTCCTCCTCCTCCTCCTCTCCCTCCTCCTCCTCCTCCCTCCTCCTCCTCGTCCTCCCCCTCCTCCTCCTCCCCCTCCTCCCCCTCCTCTGCTCTTCCGTCCTGCTCCCCCCCCATCCTTCCACTATCCTGCTGTTCGTCCTCGTCCTCCTTCCTCGTCCTCCCTCCTCCTCCTTCTCCTCCTCCTCCTGCTCCTCCTCCTCCTTCACCTCCTCCTCATCCTCCTTCTCCTCCTCCTCCTAGTCCTCCCATTCATCCGCCAACTCCTCGTCCTCCCCCTCCTCCTCCTCCGCATCCTCCTCCCTCTCCTCACCCAATGTACGTAATTCCCCTTGCCCGATTGCGCATGACACGAAGGGGTCCTCTTTGGAATTCCAGATGCGCGAAGACACGCGTCCGCGCATAGAACAATTCAGCGCCTAGGGAACGGATGAGTGGGAGGGGCAGGATGTCAGATGCGGCGCACCTGGCCTTTCCTCCTCCCCCTCTCCTGCTCAACCTCCTTCACAACCTGCACCTCCTCCTCCACTAGGGAGCCCATAAAGGACGTACGCGCTCAGCTATGTATATGAACACGGCCCCTCGATCCGCGAGACCAGCCGCGCGATACGAATATTCGCGCAATGCGCAATCTCGAAACCAACGTGGATTCATGCGCGTGTGCGCCTTTCTTTCGCTCCTCAACATTCCGCGGGCTGCTCCCCGCCCAGGCCTCCGTCTGGCCACGTCACCACGCCCCCCTCGATCACCACGTGGTCGCCCGAGGCCTCCCGCAGCCAGATACCGTCCAGGCACCGGCGCGAGGGCCCTCCTGGCCGACGGCGACGAGGACGACGACGAGGACGACGACGACGACGACGACGACGACGACGACGACGACGATGACGACGACGACGACGGCCACGACCACGCCGACCACGACCACGACCACGACCACGACGATGACGACGACGACGACGACGACGACGACGACGACGACGACGACGACGACGACTGCGAAGGGAAAGCGGAGGTGCGGGGCGAGGATTTACTTATAACCAGCAGGGGGGACCTCGGCAGGCGGTTGGCCCCCCCAAGGACCCGATCATATCCATATCCACCCCCTGCCGAGATCCCCCAGGCGGTGGTTGTGGATAAACTGCCGCCTCAAAGAGGGAGGGGAGAATCCGTTTTTACTCGCGATAAAGCCCCGCCACCCCCACCCCCCTCCCCACTCACCCCCCTGGTCACGTCACGATTCGCGCCTTCGCCATCTGATCTGGGGGTACGCCATTCCAAAGCATCCCCAATCGGCGCCAGCGCAAGCTGCGACGTGACCGACCCCCTCCCCCGCCTCCCTCCCCCCCAGTCAGGCCTGTTATCGCCAGAGTACGAAAAAACAATCTCGAATCGGTGTGTACATGTGTGAGTGTGCGGTGTGCGCGCGCGCACGTGTGCGCGCGGTCGCGTGTGCGCGCGGTCGCGTGAGCGCGAGTGCACGTATGCGCGTGTGTGTGCGCGCGTGTGCGTCTGCGTGTGCGTCGGCGTGTGTGCGTGTGTGCGTGAATGCGTGTGAGAATGTGTGCGTGTGTGCGTGTGTGTGCGTGTGTGCGTGTGTGCGTGTGCGTGTGCGTGCGTGCATGTGTGCAATGTGCGCGTGTGCGTGTGTGTGTGTGTGTTTGTGTGTGTGCGTGTGTGCGTGTGCATGTGTGCGCGTGTGCGCGTGTGCGTGTGTGTGTGTGCTTGTGCGCGTGCGTGTGTGCGTGCGTACGTGCGCGTGCGTGCATGCATGTGTGCGTGCGTGTGTGTGTGTGTTCGCGTGTGTGTGTGTGTTTGCGTGTGTTCGTGCGTGCGTGGTCGTGCGTGTGTGTGTGTGTGTGTGTGTGTTCGTGTGTGTGTGTTTGTTCGCGTGTGTGTGTTTATGGTGTGTGCATGTGTGTGTTTGTGTGTTTGTGTGTTTATGTGTGTTGTATGTTTGTGAATGTGTGTGTATGTGTGTGTATTTGTGTTTGTGCGCGTGTGTGTTTGTGTGCGTGTGTGCTTGCGTGCTTGCGTGCTTGTGTGTTTGCGTGCTTGTACGATTGTGTGTGTTTGTGTGCTTGTGTGCTTGTGTGCTTGTGTGCTTGTGTGTGTGCGTGTGTGTTTGTGTGTTTGTGTGGTTGTGCCTTTGTATGTTTATGTGTTCGTGTGTGGTTTTGTGTGGTTGTGTGTTTGTGGGTGTTTGTGGGTGTTTGTGGGTGCGTGTGGGTGTGTGTATGTTGGTGTGTGTGTGTGGGTGTGTGTGTGTGGTTGTGTGCGTGTGTGTGTGGGGGGGGGAGGGGGTTGGGTGTGTGTTGGGTGTGTGTGTGTGGGCGTGTGTGTGGGTGTGGGTGTGTGTGGTTGGATGTGTATGCACGTATGTACGTATGTACGTGTGTACGTATGTACGTGTGTACGTTTGTGCGTGTGTACGTTTGTACGTCTGTACGTATGTACGTATGTAGGTATGTATGTATGTATATGTAGGTGTGCGTATGAAAGTATGTACGGATGTACGTATGTATGTATAATTGCATATGAGTGTATGTCTATGTATGTGTGTGCGTGTGTGCTTGTGCTTGTGCTTGTGCTTGTGCTTGTGGTTGTGCTTGTGCTTGTGCTTGTGCTTGTGCTTATGCTTGTCTTTGTGTTTGTGCTTGTGTGATGTGTTGCATTTGTGTTTGTGTTTGTGTTTGTGTGTGTGCTTGTGTGTGTGCGTGTGTGCGTTCGTGTCTAGATTCCCCTCCTGACCCTTTCGTGCCCCAAGCCTCCAGGCGTCGTGACGAAGACCGCGACGGCCGTGCCTCTCTCGGTCTCGGGGCCTTCTCGGGGGGCCCAGACTTTCAAGATTTGCGCCACCGAGTTTCACGATTCGCGCCGCCAGTCCTCATAAATAAACGCACGTACAGCGTTCTAGGATCATGGCACGCGCGTGTATAGCACGCTGCCGATTGCCACCGCCTGCGCCCATCGTGGGTCCACCTGCGGGCGAGAGGGCTCGTCCGTCACCTCTGGCGGGGAGCCGTTTAACTTAGTCAAAAGGACTGCCAGGGCAAAAGTAAAAAGCTTGCCGGGGGGCGGTGGCGGGAGCTCTGAAGTTTGCATTCTCCGAGTCGGTTCGCCCACCTTGTCTTGGTAGGCTCACGAGCAGCTTTAAATGAGCCCCCTCAGCCGAGGGCTGGATGTGACGACTCAAGCCACCCCCCTGAACTTCCAAGCTTCGAATGAGATGAGGAAGTCGACACCGAGCGGAGACATGACGAATGGAACTTTCCACCGTGGGGAGACTCTTCCGCTGAAGAACAGGCGCCCGCTGCGGTGGAAAACTCCATGGCTAATGTTGCACTCGTCGCCAGTCGAACGTCCACGTCAGGCCGCGCAATATTGCGCACGCAATTCTTTGACTTTCGCACGCTCTGCGACGTGCGAAGCACGAGGCGCGAGCAGCTGATGCTCGCACTCCTGCGCGGACGCCCTGGAGAGGAGCACCTCGCT
>CAUYUJ010015217.1:225728-233228 GCA_963575745.1 Prorocentrum cordatum
GAGGAGGAGGAGGAGGAGGAGGAGGTGGAGGAGGAGGAGGAGGACGAGGAGAGGAGGAGGAGGAGGGAGGAGGAGGAAGAGCAGGCCCTTCGGAGAATCCCTCCAGTTGGACCTGGAGCAGGAGCGGAACGACTGCACGCTGGGCTCGTCGGCCAGGTGCTGGCTGGAGCTGGTGCGCCGCGTCGGGGCGAAGAGCTCCGAGGCCGTGGAGGCCTGCCTGGGCGCCGACTCCTGGCGCCCCAGCGACGGCATCCGGAGGAGGCGGCCGCTGTTCTCGTCGTGCCACTGCGGAAGGTCGGAGCTGTTGAACGCCTCCACCTGGGACGGCTCCGCGAGGAGCGACCCCGAACCCCAAGAAAGTGGCTGCCCATGTGGGACACAGATTGACAACCCTCTGTTGCTATACATATTCCTGACTATGAGCCGCGTCTACTCCGCAGAGCGGAGGGGGGCTGGAAAGGGGCATGCCACTCATTGACAAACGACCTTGCTGCAATTCGTTGCCGTCGCTATCGCCGCGGCGACCCCCAAACCGACCCGGAAGTTTAGTTCGGGGCTGGAGATCACTCGCACAAACGTAAGAGTTCGGAAGTCCGTGCGGAGTTCTTGCACCGGCGCCCGTCCCCTCGGAGGCGCCGCCTCTGGCGCGCCGCGCGCCAGGGAGTGGGGTCCAGCGCCGACCCAATATTCCCGTGGTTCTCCGAAAGTTGATGTCTATGCAGCCAATTTCTCCCTCGACCCACCAGCGTGAGGACGGAGACGCTCGCCTCAGCCAAGGCGCTCCCCGAGATCGGCAGGTCCTTGAGCTTAAAGCTCCGATTCGCCCGCTCCTGAGGCGCAACGCTAGGGGGGGATTGGCATAGGGGGGTGGGGGGGGAACATCGACCTGGAGTCGGCGATGCATCGCCGATAGATCGGCGATATGCTCCCGACAGCCAATCCACACGTTCCTGGGTGGGATGGGGCTATCGGGCCCCTATCGGCGATCCATGTTCGATCGGGGGTCGATGCATCCCCCCCTATGCCTAACCCCCACCTATCGTTGCCCCCGAGCTCCTCCCAGCGTGTCGCCCGGCCCTCGCTGTCGCAGATAACGTACTTGTATTCCACCTGCTCGTCCTCCCCCATGTGCGGCGGGTCCGCCGCGCGCCACGTGGGGAAGTCCGCCGCAGAGGTGACGAGCGGGAGCCCGCCGGTCGGGTCCCACGAGCCGAGCGCCTCGCAGCTGCCCACGACCCGCAGGTGCAACCCCACCCGCGTGTCTGGGCATCTCACCTTGAAGTTGACCCGCCGGCTCATCTCGAGCGAGGCGGAGACTCCTCCAAGACCACCGCCTAGGGGATGGATCTTCGGGGGCCTCGGCAGGCGTTGGGCATGGATATGTTGGCCCCCCCGGGTGGCCGATTATTGGAGAGGCCTTACGGCTGGTGCCGCCGACTCTGAACGACGACGACGACGACGACGACGACGACGACGACGACGACGACGACGACGACGACGACGACGGACCGAATAGTTCCATACCCACCGCCTGCCGAGGTCTCCGAAGTTTGCGCCCCCTGGCGATGGCAGCGGACAAATCCCCGCCTCGGATCGCGGCCTGCCAGCGCCCCGAGGGGCCTGGGGGGTGTCTCGGGCGTGCGCGGGGCCTTCGCGCGCGCGCGACCTTTGAGCCAGAGTGGCTGCGGGAGGCCTCGGGCCTCTTAGGGGGGCCTTGTGGGCGTCTCTTGGGCGCCTCTTGGCGGGCCTCTGGGAAGAACGAATAGCTTTTCATGGGCGAGGTCTGCTTTGAGTCCGCGCAAGACGTCACTCCGCTGGACCCCCCAGCGGCACTCGCAAGTGGCGACAGTTTCGCAGTTTGCGGACCACCAGGGATGGCGAGGTCGAATTTGAGTCCGCGCAAGACGTCACTCCGCTGGACATCCCACTAGCCCCTCGATCGTGGCGACAGTGTCGCAGGCAGATCCCAGCCCCACACGGATGGTGAGATCTAATCTGAACCCATGTAAGGCATCACTCAGCTGGACACCCCAGCAGCCAAAGTGGCGACAAATTCGCAGATCGCAGCCCCACAAGGATGAAAATGTCCAATCTGAGTCCGCGTAGGACGTCACTCCGCTGGACACCCCTGGCAGCCCCCGAAAGTGGCAACGGTTGCGCAATTCGCAGCCCCCCAGCGAAGGTGAGGTCTGATCTGAATCTGCTCCAGGCGCCCACTATGTTGCCTCCAAACAGCCCTCGAAAGTGGCGTCGGTTTCGCAGATCGCAGCCCCCCAGGGCCGGCGAGATCTGATCTGAATCTGCCCCTGGTACCCACAATGTTGCCGCCCCCCTAGCAGCCCTCGAACGTGGCGGCAATGTCGCAGCTCGCAGACTCCCAGGGCCGGCGAGATCAGATCTGAATCTGCGCCTGGTACCCACTATGTTGCCGCCCCCCTAGCAGCCCTCGAACGTGGCGGCAATGTCGCAGCTCGCAGACTCCCAGGGCCAGGGAGTTATAGTTTGAATCTGCGCCCAGCACCCACTCTGCTGCCCCCCCCTAGCAGCCCTCGAAAGTGGCGACAGCGTCGCAGTTCGCAGCCCCACAGGGATGGCCAGGTCCAACCTGAATCTGCGCCCAGTATCCACCATGCGGCCCCCCCAGCAGCCCTCAAAGGTGACGACGATTTCGCAGTTCGCAGCCGCCAGGCCCAGCTAGGTCTAACCTGAATCTGAGCCTGGAACCCACTGTGTTGCCCCCCCAGCCGCCCTGGAAAGTGGCGGCAGTGTCGCACCTCGAAGACTCCCAGGGATGACGATGTATAGTTTTAATCTGCGCCCAGTACCCACTACGCTGGCCCCTCCGCAGCCTTCGAACGTGGCGGCAATGTCGCAGTCCGCAGTCCCTCAGAAATATGGCGAGGTCTAAGCTGAGCCTGCACCAGGTACCCACTGTGTGCTGGCCCCACCCGGCAGCCCTCAAAAGTGGCGGCAGCGTCGCACTTCGCAGCCCCACAGGGATGGCGAGGTACAACATGAACCTTCGCCTGGTGCCAACTATGTTGCCCCCCAGCAGCCCGCGAAGGTGGCAACAGATTGGCAGTAGCAGCCACCCCCAGGGATGGCGAGAAAGGGAACAGGCCGGCGAGCAGGAGAGAGCCTGGTGGGAGGCAACAGACAGGGGAAGAAGGGAGGAGAGACAGGAAGAAGGGGGGACAGGAAGAAGGGAGGACAGGAGGAAGGAAGGACAGGAGGAAGGGAGGCCAGGAAGCATGGAGGACAGGAGGAAGGGAGGCCAGGAAGAAGGGAGGACAGGAGGAGAAGAACGAGAGGGAGGAGACGCGCCCCCGGTGCTCTACCCACAGCGAGAACCCAAAAGCAGGAGGGTCGGGACAGAGACAGCGCATGTTGCCAGGGACGGCGGGGGGAGGATCGTGCTGCCTGCTGCGCCCGGGTCTGCCAGCCCTGTGAAATCACCCCAGCGACGTACCCAACCCCTTGCGCAATGCGGGGCAGAGGTGCATCAGAACTGCTACAACGGGGGCGATGACGTAACATGAGCGCCTGTGATTTTGCGAGCAGCAATCGGAAGGCTCGCAGGCCCCCGATCAAGATAACGGAAAGAGCAAGGTACGAGTGATGAGGTTCTGGTGTGGGCGAAGCCCTAAAAGGAGGGGTTCCAGGGGAGGGGGGTAGGCCGGGGGAATGGACTCTAATTGCCGTTTTCGGGTTTTCCCTCGGGTTTTGCATGTGTTCTGCATTCCCCCCCCAAGACGGCCCAAGAGCGCTCCAAGAGAGCCTAAGACCGCCCAAGACGGCGCAAGAGGCTCCCAAGAGGCCCCCAAGAGGCGCCCAAGGGGCATCCCAAGAGGGCCCCAAGGGGCCAAAATCATTGATTTTCCATCGGAAAACGTGTATGTTTCGCATATACGGCTTTTCGGCCTTCACGGCGTTGGCGACGGCCCAAGAGGCCCCCAAGACTGCCCCAAGACGGCCCAAGAGGCTCCCAAGAGGCTCCCAAAACAGCCCAAGAGGGCCCCAAGACTGCCCAAGAGGCGCCCAAGGCGGCCCAAGAGGGCCCCAAGACGGCCCCAAGAGGGGGACCACGAACCGAAAAGTCTAGCCTATCGCCCCAAGACGCTCCCAGGAGGCCCCTAGAGCCCCCCAAGAAGCCCCAAGAGGCCCCCAAGAGGCGTCCCAAGAGGCCACGAGGAGGTCAAAATCATTAATTTCCGATGGGAAAATGTACATGATTAGCATATAAGGCTTTTCGGTGTTCACGGCGTTGAAGACGGTCCAAGAGGCCCCCAAGACCGCCCCAAGACGGCCCAAGAGGCTCCCAAGAGGCTCCCAAAGGCACCAAGACGAGGGCCCCAAGACGGCCCCAAGTGGGGGACCACGAGCCGAAAAGTCTAGCCTTTCGCCCCAAGAAGCTCCCAGGAGGCCCCTAGAGCCCCCCAAGAACCCCCAAGAGGCCCCCAAGAGGCTCCCAAGAGGCCTCCGAAAGGGCCCGACAAGGGCCGCAATAGGACTCCCAAGAAGGCCCAGAGACGCCAAATAAAGAGCGCTCGGTAACTCAACAAGCTTTTCACACCAAGGCTCCCAAGAGCGAACGGTGACGTAAACAAGCTGATGAGACTAAGGCTCCCAGCAGAGAGCGGTCACGTAAAAAGCTCCTGACACCAAGGCCCAGCCAAGGCTCAGGAACGGGCGGCAACGCAACAATCTCTGAACACCAAGGCTCCCACGAGCGAGGGGTGACGTAACAAGCTCTCATCGCAGAGGCTCCCAGTACGAACGGTGGTGTGAGTAATTTCGGTTTCTGTTTCTGACGCGCTCTTTCCGTTTCTGTGCCGGGCCAGGTCAAAGGGCTACGAACTTACAAATCACCCCCGTTTGCTGTGCCATGCGCCCGTTGCACCCAACATATCCCACAGCAGCTCTTGAGAGCCCCTGCGGGATAAGTGTACGCGCAACGCTATGGCCATCGCCCGGCAGATGGTCTGTTTCACAAATCACCCCCGTTGGCTGTGCCATGCGCCCGTTGACCCAGACGTCTCCCGCAGCAGCTCTCCAGAGCCCCCCAGGGACGGCGAGGTCTCGCTCAGATCCCCGCGGTGCCTCACTCCGCAGGACCCACCAGCAGCCCTCGAAAGTGGCGACAGCGTCGCAGATCGCAGCCCCCCAGGGACGGCGAGGTCTCGCTCAGATCCCCGCGGTGCCTCACCCCGCAGGACCCACCAGCAGGCCTCGAAAGTGACGAAAGTGTCGCAGATCGTTGCCCCCCAGGGACGGCGGGGTCTCGCTCAGATCCCCGCAGTGGCTCACCCCGCAGGACCCACCAGCAGGCCTCGAAAGTAGCGACTGCGTCGCAGATCGCAGCCCCCCAGGGACGGCGAGGTCTCGCTCAGATCCCCGCGGTGCCTCACTCCGCAGGACCCACCAGCAGCCCTCGAAAGCGACAGCGTCGCAGATCGCAGCCCCCCAGGGACGGCGAGGTCAGATCCCCGCGGTGCCTCACTCCGCAGGACCCACCAGCAGCCCTCGAAAGTGGCGACAGCGTCGCAGATCGCAGCCCCCCAGGGACGGCGAGGTCTCCCTCAGATCCCCGCGGTGCCTCACTCCGCAAGACCCACCAGCAGCCCTCGAAAGTGGCGGCAGCGTCGCAGATCGCAGCCCCCCAGGGACGGCGAGGTCTCGCTCAGATCCCCGCGGTGCCTCACCCCGCAGGACCCACCAGCAGACCTCGAAAGTGGCGACAGTGTCGCAAATCGCAGCCCCCCAGGGACGGCGAGGTCTCGCTCAGATCCCGGCGATACCTCACTCCGCAGGACCCACCAGCAGGCCTTGAAAGTGGCGACTGCGTCGCAGATCGCAGCCCCCCAGGGACGGCAAGGTCTCGCTCAGATCCCCGCGGTGCCTCACTCCGCAGGACCCACCAGCAGCCCTCGAAAGTGGCGACAGCGTCGCAGATCGCAGCCCCCCAGGGACGGCGAGGTCTCGCTCAGATCCCAGCGGTGCCTCAGCCCGCAGGACCCACCAGCAGCCCTCGAAAGTGGCGGCAGCGTCGCAGATCGCAGCCCCCCAGGGACGGCGAGGTCTCGCTCAGATTCCCGCGGTGCCTCACTCCGCAGGACCCACCAGCAGCCCTCGAAAGTGGCGACAGTGTCACAGATCGCAGCCCCTTGGCAAGATGCACACACAAGAGGTACCGCAGCCAGGATGCACACACACACACACACACACACACACACACACACGCTCGCACACACACACACACACACACACACACACACACACACACACACACACACACGCGCGCGCGCGCGCATACACACACACAGAGAGACAGACACACGCACACACACACACACAGAGAGAGACACACACACAGACACACACACACACACACAGACAGACACACACACACACACACACACACACGAGGTACGCACAAGACAAGAAGAGGCACGAGGAAGGCGAGAGGCGGGAGGCGGGAGAAGGACGCGACCGCAGTGCTCTATCCAAAACGAATACCCAACCAAGGAGGGTCGGGAACCAAACATGCAAATCGAGCGTGGGCGCACGCCCGCACACAACACACCCGCCGTCGCCTTGCGTTGGTGGTTGACAGGGACGGTGGGGGGGTCGACGTATTGCCCGATGCGGGGCACCTGGTGCGCGTGTCGCAGCAGGCATGTGCGGCGCACCTCGCGGGCTTCGCGCGCCTGGCTGGCACCTGCATGCGTCGTCGAGGGTTGCCGATGGCGGCCACTGGCCATGCTGAGACGCGTGTGCTGTGTGTGTGTGTGCGTGTGTGTGTGTGTGCTATGTGTGTGTGTGCGTGTGTGTGCGTGTGTGTGTTAAGATTGCAGGTGGGTAGCTTGTTGACCTCTCCCCCCCGGCCCCTGGACCTGGGCGGGGCGCCCCGTGACACGGTAGGGCGCCCAACAGAAAGCCCTAGCGGGAAAGCGAAAGCCATCGGCTGCCCTAAGGTTTGGGGGCGATGCTGGCCCCCTGGGAGAGGGGGGGACGCTACTGGAGTCCCTACCCTTCTTTGCTCGAATTCCTCCTAGGTGACCGTACGATGACCACCAAGCCTCCCCAGAGCCTAGAGTGCCCCAAGAGGGCCCCAAGAAACGCCCAGGAGGCCCCAAGAGGCCTCCGAGAGACCCCAAGCGGCCCCCAGAAGACCCCCAAGAGGTCCCAAAAAGTTTCAAGAGGCTCCCCCGCGGCACCCAAAGACGCTCCAAGCGGCCCCGAAGACACCCCAAGAGGACTCCAAGAAGCTCCCGCGAAACTCGAAGAGTCATCAAAGAGGTGTGTGATTTCTGATTCGGTGTTTCGACATTGGGCGGAAGGGGGGAGGGGGGGGGTCTGGTTCTGGACCACTGCTGAATGCAATTGCTTGCAACAGTGCGTCTTATGGGGCAGACTCCACCTGCTCGAAACAGGCGCCAGAAACAGCCGAGATCTACTTTATGTGGGGGGAGAGGGGGGGGGAGCAAGGGCCCGCGCCGA
>CAUYUJ010015217.1:235728-255728 GCA_963575745.1 Prorocentrum cordatum
TCAGACCCACGCATACCCGGACACACGTCTATTCAGAATCACTTGCACTCAAACTCGCCCAAACTCCGACTCACGCACACTCAGCTTCACTCACACTCAGACTAAGCGTCACGGCTTCAATCAACCAGCATGCAGACTCACTGACAGTACGATACCTTCATATGCAGACATACTCACGCTCATATTCACTCACAGCAAACCTCACTCACACTCAGACTCGCTCTCACTCAGACTCGCTCGCACTCAGACACACTTGCACTCAATGTTGGTTCCAGTTGTGGGGTGCATTGAACCCCTCTGCGATCAAGGCAGACTGTGAGGATGTCTCAGCCGATTTGCTGGCTCCAGCACCGAGAGCCGCCAGGGGGGCTGCGCGAATGCCTCAAGCGGCGTGCCTGGCTGGTTGCCGAGACGAGTCTGTTTCCAGAGCAGATCGTGAGGATGTCTCAGCCGATTCGCTGGCGTAAACATCCCAGGGGGAAGCCGCGAGGGGTGGTTGCACGGTCCAGTTCGCGGCCAAACTGTTGTCTCAGGCGAAATGCCTACTTTGTGGCTTGGACTTGGTTGCTTTCACAACAGATCGTGAGGATGTCACAGCCGACTCGCTGGCTTCAGCACCCCAAGGGGGAGCTGCCAGGGGTGGTTGCACGGCCCCCGTCCTGGTCATAGTGCGGGGATGTCTGAAGCGGTTGCCCTCTCTGGTGACCCAGACGCGTCTGCGTTTAGAGCAGATTGCGAGAATGCCTTCAACGATTTGCTCGCTCCAACACACCTAAGGTTAACCGCCAGGGGTGGGTGCCAGGCCCCGTTCGCGGTCAGAGATTGGGGATGTCTCAGGCGGTGTGCCTGCTTGGTGGCTTGGGCGTGTTTGCTTTAACAACAGATCGTGAGGATGTCTCAGCCGAGTCGCTGGCTTCAGTAGGGGTCTCAGGCGGTGTGATTGGTTTTGCCCACCTGGTTCTCTGGGTTTCACACCAGAGTGCGAAGATGTCGGGAGCGAGGCGCTGACTTCAGAACCCCAAGGAGAAGCCGCCAGGGAGCAGATTTTGAGGATGCATCCATCTAGCGAGGCGCTGGAAGAAGGAGGGAGGACACAGGAGGCGGGAGAAGGTGAGAAGAAGAAAGAGAAGAGAGGGGGTACGAGGATGATGACGAAGAGAAGGCAAAGGGTCTGCTGCCCACCTGTCCGTCAGTGAGCTGCCTTCGTCGTCGTCGTCACCGTCCCGTGCGAAGAGCCGCCACCGTCGTCGTCCTCGACGTCGTACCCGTCGTCCACTCGGACCCGCCAGACACTCACGGCGGGACGTGCCAGAAAATGATCTGCACATATGGGGACCCACGTGTCGAACGACTCGGACTCCGCGCACCGGACGTCTAGAAATCGCGCCCTCGCGCGAGACGCCCTCACACCTTACTCAAGCACCGTGCTCTCGCCTCAGACGTCTCCACATTTTAGGCAATTCGGTACCCCGCCCTCCCGTTAGGGCCCGCCTGCCCGACCCGCCCGTTGTAGCCCACCCACCCGCCCGACCCGCTTGACAACCCCGCACGACCTGCCCGTCAAGTCCCACCTAGGCCGCCCAGCTGACCCGCCCGTCCAGGTTCGGGGATCTTCTGACTTGGGTCAATCCAGACCCGGGTCAGCAGGAAACCAAAAAACTGCAATGCAGGAAAAAACAGCTGCAACGCAGGTCTTCGCAAACCCGGGTCAGCCAATAGGCGCGGCCGCCGCGCGGCGACGAGCGGCTCACTAACCCGGGTCAGCCAGAAGGGGTCTTCGTAGGATCCTGTCGGCGGTGGACAAACCTCCCTTTAGTAAACCTCCCTTTGGCGAAACCGACGGACCTGGACCCGCAAAAATGACGGCCGCGACGCCCTCTCGCGAACCGAAAACGGCCAATTCGCTAATCGACGCGTCAGGGTAGGAGGTCTATCAACCTCCGATCCTGCAGGATCCGGTGCCCTGGCTGACCCCCTTCTGCACTGACCCCCACCTCTTAGGCCCCGACAGGTCCGCTCGCCCGACCCGCCGGTTGGGGTCCGCCCCCTATCCCTATGCTGGGCATCTCCTCATCACGATGCCAATCTTAGGGATTCCCTTACTTTTTGAGGGCGAATCCCTCAGATTGTCATCGCCTTTTGGCGTGTCAATCTCAGGGATAGGGATACGTTCGAGGCTGGTAACCTGTGTCAGCCTGGAAAGCCGCGCGCTCGCTTTCATGTCCCGCCCGCCCCGGCCCGCTCCGCCCGCCCGCCCGTGGGGCCCACCCGCCCGAGCCGCCCGTCAAGGGCCGCCTGCCAATCCATCTGTGCGTCGCTTCTCCCCCGCCTCCTCCGTGCGCCGACAGTCAGCCCGTAGATTGAGGATGATCGGTAAGGATGCGAGGGCCTTGCAGGGCCATGTTAACATTCCTCGAACGGGTTGGCCAGCGAAAGTCGCCAAGGATGGGCCGGAGGATCAAGGATGCAGGGGTAGCCTTGGAGAGCTGCTCGTCCTTGCTGTGCAGGTTGACTGCAGTTCCCGCTGGCCCGCCTCCCCTCTCAGTACCTCCCCCCTTCCTCGCTGTCTCCCTGTCTCTGGCTCTTCCTGGGCAAGCGCAGTGGCGACTGGGCAGCAGACGTTGTCTCCCTGTTTCCTGTCCCCCTCCCTTTCCAAGCTTAGGGGCCGCGCCAACGACACGTGGCAGAGAAAGAAGAAGTTCCCCCCAGAGGGGCAAGATCAAGACGAAGAGGGCGAGTATCGGTGGCTCGGGGGTCTACATCTTGAGTGACACACGAGCAACGACGAGCGAACAGTTTTGAAACGATTGCTGTTCTTGCTCTTGTCGTCGTCGGCGCGGGTGGGTCGCGGCGAGGGTGGGTGGGGGTGGGCCTCGCCGCAACCAAATTTCAAGGATCCCGCCCCCCGGCACGGGAATCCTGAAACATCTGGCAGGGCGGAAGGATACAAATTCCTGCTGGAAAACTCCTCCGCTTTTGCCTCCCGCGCCCTCCCACGCCCATCCCCAACAGCAGACACCCGCGGCGGCAAAGGACATCAGCGCTTTCTTCAACAAGGGACGCGGCGCAGAAGGACGAGGATGGTGAGACTCAAGCGGGCGATCAAGAGAACAAGGAAGAAGAGAATGCAGACCAGGAGGAAGAGGCAGTAGAGGTAGAGAAGGACGAAAAGCAGGTGTTGATCTCTTCATGATCAGACGATGACCACTTGTCCTTGACTGTGGCCGCGGTGCTCAGCGACATAGCCAACACCGCCATAACGCGCGTGAGCACCTCAGCAAGGCCTCCGGGCGAGTCACCGCAGCGCCTGCAGGCACCACCGCCCCTGTGAGCACCAGGAACGCCGAGAATGCCTCGCCCACCGCCCCCCCTTCGACCTGCGCGAACCGCAAGTATAGATTATCTGGGTGAGGTGGGAGGGGGGAAAGCCTGGTAATCGGGGCTGAAAAAAAAACACAAACTGTAGCAACATCATATTGTCCAGTATCTTTGAGTCGCATGGTCATGACATCTTACAGCTGATGCCACCGCTAATTTCACACGGGAGCGCCTGTCAACTGCAGGGTAAAGGGGGCCTACTCTGGAGAGCGTCTCATATGAACAACACATACGTGCTTATCCGTTCCCACTGTGCCTTCCTGACACAGACAAGATAGACGTCGCCCAGGCTCGCAGCTTGAGACTGACGGGTGTTACCCCTCCTGAAGTCACTGCTGCAATACAGCATCATCCGTACCAATAAAGGAAGAAGCCCCACCCAAGGCGAGCATCGCATCCACCTCCGTACACTTGAAATTGTGTTCACCGATTGCCAACTGGTCGGCACTGGCAGACATAGAGGAACAAGAAACGGCATAAGCATAAACGTTTGGAGGTCCGCGCGGACGTATTGGATCTGCGCCAGACCCCCCCTCCCTAGCGCGCGGAGCGCGCCAGGGGCGGCGCTGGAGGCGCCGCCAGGGGGGCCCGGGCGCCGATCCAAGAGATCCGCGCGGAACTCCGAAAGTTCCATGCTCATGTCGCTTGAGAAGGAGGGAAGGGACTGCGAGGCGGAGGCATTAGCCCGGCAGAGCACTGCATAAACATACACGTTCGGAGCGCCGAGCGGATCTTGCGGATCGGCGCGGGAGCAGCGCCGGGGGGCGCCGATCGAAGACATCCGCGTGGAGCTCCGAAAGTTCGTGTTGATGCCCCTCTTCGGTGAGGGGCGGGCGTCCGCATTTAAAGACGATGTCTGCCCTGCGCCGTTCGAGAGAAGTCTTCCCAGAAGGCACGGGCTGGCGGCGCGCACATGGGGGCAGGGTGAGGGGGGAAGGCTTCTCGGAAGGAGGCTGCTTCCTAGAAGGCGCTGGCCCTACATCTGCTGACGACAAGGGCCGCGCCTTCTGAGAAGCAGGGGTGCCTCTGAGAAGCCTTCCCCCTTCTTCCTTATGGAGGCCTCCTAGATGGGGTCGGAGTAGATGGGGTCGCGTGGCAAGGACGCAAGACCCTTGGAGGCTGAAGTTGGATTTTTTGGGGGGCGGCGGCGACCAGTGAAAACGGCAAAGAACGGGCCACAGAGGCAAGGACTCAAGGGTACCCTAGATGAAGGCGCGCGTCCTTACTAGGCGCGTTGACTGTAGGCCCCCCTGCTGGTCGAGGAGGCGGCACCCGAGGCGGCAGGGAGGGCCAAGGAGCTCCCAGGAGCAGCGGGGCGGTCGTCTCCAGGAGGCCCCGCGCCCGCCGTCGCGCCCAGCGCCCCCCGCCCCCCTTTTGGTCTCCTGCGTCAGGGTCGCGTCGTGCCGACCTCGGCGTTGGTTTCTGCCACCGCGGGGATCGTTCAGCCTTGAAGGATCGGCTGCCTCCGAGACGTCCAAATCGTTCCACATCGAACGATTCTGGGTCGCCCGCGGCGTCCAAAGTTGAACGCCGCTTGCAGGGTCGCCGCCAGTCGACACGACACGACACGACACGACACAAAGTTGAACGCCAGTGCAGGGGCACACGAATAAATGGACACATATCCCAGGACCCCCCATACGTTTCCATGTTTCCTGGAGTTTCGTCTTCCCCTCCACTGCCAACCATCCTGGGTAACGACGACTATTTGTGTTTGTGTTTTTTGTCCTCCTGAGTCCCCCCCCCCCCTCGTCTCCCTCCTCAGGCGTTGCACCTGCTCGCGAAGCCCCCCCTGGAGGGGCGTCGACCCCTTTCCCACGGGCAAGTTTCTCATCCCGCATCCGTGTTTGATGGCCACGGGGCCGAAAAATCACCAGAGGCCTTCCGTCGTGCTGCTGCCTCAGGCCGCCATGCCGCCAGGGGGGGAGGAGGAGGAGGAGGAGGAGGAGGAGGAGGAGGAGGAGGAGGAGGAGGAGGAGGAGGAGGAGGAGGAGGAGAGAGGAGGAGGAGGAGAAGAGGAGGAGGAGGAGGAGAAAGGAGGAGGAGGAGGAGGAGGAGGAGGAGGGGGAGAAGAAGAGGATGAGGAGGAGGAGGAGGAGGAGGAGAATAGGAGGAGGAGGAGGAGGAGGAGCAGCAGGAGGAGGAGGAGCAGTGCCCACCGTGGTCGGACTCGGCCCCCCAAACCGAGCGGGCCGACCCCGCGGCCTGGATGACCAGGCTGCACGGCAGAGTCGCGAGGCACGGAGCCGTCCGCCGGCTCGGGTCGGGGAGACGCAAGACTCGGGGCTCGGGGGACCCAGGCTGGCCCGACGAGGCCGTCGTGAAAGTGACGAGAGACCCGGTGGGCAATCGGACGCGGGCTCCCGCTGCAGGCGTCCCACGAAAACTGGGCCGTCAACATCCAGGCCGCGCTCGTCACGGAACGCTGACAGACCCTCTTGCGTTACCCCGGGGATGGACAGACCCCCCTGTAGTAAAACGTGGTTTCGTGAAAACGACCTGAGGCCCAAACCTGGCGGGCGCAAGCCTGGAAGATAGCGGCCACGGCGCCCTCTCGAGAACCGAGCACGGACAATTCGCGAATCGGCGTGTCACTGTTGGGGGTTCTGTCCACCCCCGATTCCCCCAAGTGTGGGGGCTGGCCCCCGAGTGTGGGGGATGACCCCCGAGTGCGTTCGGCTTGGCGTCGACCCGAGTGTGGGGGATGACCCCCGAGTGTAGGGGATGACCCCCGAGTGTGGGGGATGACCCCCGGCAGACCCTCTTGCGCTCCCCCGAGTGTGGGGGGTGACCCCCGTGGGGCCTGCCGCTGCCACCTCCCTCCCTCCAGCGCGGGCCGCAGGACACGGCCACCCCCACGGCCTCTCGAGGGCCAGGCACCCGGGGCCGAACCCCCACGGGCACCGGGCGTGCTTCCGCGGCCGCCCCCCCCACACCTGGCCATCGCTCGGACGTCCCTTCCCTTTGTTTTTTGTCGATTTCGTGCGTGGATTTTTCGCCAAATGATCAAGGATGCTCCTGGATGGTCCTCGCCGAAAGAAAAATGCACACGTCCGAGCGATGCCAAGACACAGACAGCATCCATGGCGAGGTGGGGATGTGTCCCTATCCACCGCCTGGGAATCGACGTTCTAGGGGCCCAGCAGGCGGTGGGTATAGCCATAGCTATACTCTGGCCCCTAGGGGCCCAAATATATCCACATCCACCGCCTGCCGAGGTCTCCGAAAATCGATCCTCCAGGCGGTGGTTTTGTATAAATCCCCGCCTCGGATCCATTGTGGACGCCCGAAATGGGTATTTACGGAAAAAATGGGTACAATGCCCAACAACAAATGTTGTCCCAAACCGACAGAGGCCGCTGTTGGGCAGACGGCCCTCTGTCTTAAATGGACACAGGCCGCGGCGGCGCGGACAGCGAGGTGTGTTCAAAATGAACAGGAACTGTTGTTGGGCATTGTGCCTGTTCTTTCCGTACCCATTTCGGTCGTCCCGATCCATGCTACCACGTGTCCAGGGGATCGCGCTCCGGCATAAAGACCGCGAGAGCGAGGATTGATTTTCACCCGACCCGATGAAATCTTGACCTCGCTGCGCTTGTCCCATGCGGCAAGCAGCAGCACGGACGTGAAGCACCGCAGGGAAGAGGAGGAGGAGAAAGAAGAAGAAGAAGAAGAAGAAGGAGAAGAAGGCGAAGACGAGACGCAATGCTAGGTCGGGATGTGGCGACGAGGAGACGAGACACCTCGAGGGCGAGGATCTCGATAATTAAGTTCGCCGCTCGTGACCCCCACAGCTGCGGCTGGTCAGGAAAGCCCGTCCCCAGTCAGATCACGATCCCCCCCCAGCCAGCCTGGCAGGTACCCGGGCGTGATGCCCTGGACGCAGGGCCAAAGGCAGGACGACGACGGCGACACCGACAGCGACGACTGCGACGGGCGACGACGACGACGACGACCTGCCCACATGGATCCCGGGACCCCTCCCAGAGTCCATCCTGGCCAGTTTCCCGAGCTGCGCCCGGCCATCAGCGCGCGAAAACCTTCGAAGCGAGGACGTCGTCGTTGTTGTCGTCGACGCCGTCGGTGACGTCGTCGAGCGAAGACGTCGCCGACGTCGTCAGCGGCGATGGCGGCGTCGGGCGACAACGGGCAGCGGACGGGCGGAGGGCGGACGGGGGGCGTCCGTCGGCGCCGGCCGCGTCTTCGAGCTCGCCCGGCTCCTGCTCCTCGCCCTTCGGAGGGGGGGGGCGGGGGAGGCGTGGTTGTGCCCAGAAATTCCTCCTTCTCCTTCTCATCATCATCATCATCATCATCATCATCATCATCATCATCATCATCATCATCATCATCATCATCATCATCATCATCATCACATCATCATCATCATCATCATCATCATCATCATCATCATCATCATCATCATCACCATCATCAGCATCATCAGCATGATCATCATCATGATCATCATCACCACCATCATCATCATCATCATCATCATCATCATCATCATCATCATCATCATCATCATCATCATCATCATCACCACCACCATCATCATCATCATCATCATCATCATCATCGTCATCATCATCATCATCATCATCATCATCATCATCATCATCATCATCATCATCATCATCATCATTATCATCATGATCATCATCAGCGGCATCAGCATCAGCCTCAGCATCATCATCATCATCATCAACATCATCATCATCATCATCACTATCATCAGCATGGTCATCAGCATGATCATCATCATAATCATCATCACCATCATCATCATCATCGTCATCATCGTCCTCATTATCATCATTATCATCATCAGCGGCATCAGCATCAGCCTCAGCATCATCATCAGCATCATCAGTATCATCATCATCGTCATTATCGTCATCAGCATCAGTATCATCATGATCCTCCTCATCATCATCAGCAGCAGCATCAGAATCATCATCATCAGTAGCTTCATAATCATCACCATCAGCAGCATCTTCATCAGAATCCTCATCATCATCAGCAGCATCAGCATCGGCATCGGCGTCAGCCTCGGCATCATCATCGTCATCATCATCTTCATCAGCATTATCATAATCATCAGCATCATCATCATCCTTAATCCTCCTCATCCTCTTCCTCCTACTCCTCAATCCTCCTCCTCCGCCTCCTGCTCCTCCTCCTCCTCAATCCTCCTCCTGGATCATCCTCAATCCTCCGCCTGGATCCTCCATCTCCTCCTCCGACTCCTCCCTCTCCTCTTTCTCCGCCCTAGTCGTCCAACTCCTCGTTCTTTCCTCCGTCTCTTCCGCCTCCGCCTCCGCCTACGCCTTCGCCTCCGCCTCCTCCTCCTCCTCCTCCTCCTCCTCCTCCCTCTCATTCCATCCCTGCGAACTCCTCCCTGTCGCACCACTAGACGTGGTGTTCGGCGGGCATGGGCGCTTCCCACTCAGACTTCCTCACCGATCACGAGATTCTCCAAGCACTGCTTGCACTCAAAATCCTTACACTGGCTACCCAAGAAACTTGACGGGTCTGCTGGGCGTCGCCCGGTGCCCCGCTGGTCCCCGCCCGTGGGGAGCCTCGCGGGTCCCCATCCCATGGCCGCCCGTGGGCGCCTCGTGGGCGCCCGCAGAGTTCGCCAGCTCCGTGCCTCACATTGCAATCTGCAAGGTCGTGCTGCAGGATCGCTCATTCTCCAAACGACATCACCCTATCCATTCGAGGCGGCGTCGATCCCCTCTCATCCCTGTCAAAGAAGACCCTGCACGCACAAGCGTTCATCTAAAAGAACGTGTCTCGAGAATCCCGGTCAAAAGAGTACCCCAGCACAGCGTCCGATTAGCAGCAATGGGGAAGAGGCGGGTCGAGGAGTAGGTCGGCTAATGAAAACGCGCATTCCAATGTATTCTTAGGGATCCCGAGGATGCGCACAAATGCGGTGGAGTCTTCACTTTTGCGTCAGAAGCGTATGTCGGAGTGGAACTCTGGCACCACGAAGAGCCAGAAAAACGGTACTCGGGAATGGAGTCCTGGCAGCACGGCGAGCCGAAGTTTGGCAGGGTGTGCACGCGGGAGTGAATTTCTGACACCACGAAGAGCCGGAAAAACGGTACTCGGGAATGGAGTCCTGGCAGCACGGCGAGCCGAAAGTTCGGCAGGGTGTGCACGCGGGAGTGGAATTCTGGCAACACGAAGAGCAGGAGTTGCAAAAAGGGAGCGGCGGCTCGAGGAGTAGAAAGTCGAGTAGGCAGGTTGGAGGCTTCATCAGAGAGGAGGAGGGGACACGTTTGTTCACGGGCGCTCGTGTCAGTTAAGGGGGGCCGAGGGACACCACGGATAGACTTTTTTGATCCGCGGGTCGAGAGCGCACCTCTTCTGGTCGAAGCGAAGCAGGCCGCGCACAGCTTGAATTAGCGAGAGGGAAGCAGAAGGAGGGGCCTCACATCAAGGCCAGGAGGGCACCACGGATAGGCACAAAATCATAGGATTTCCCACATTTGAGCGTTTTCCTATTCGGCGTTTCGACATTGGGCGGAAGGACGGGGGGAGCGGCAGGGATCTGGCTCCGGACCTCTGCTTAGTGCGACTGTTTTGGCCACAGTGCGTCCTCTGGGGGCGACTCCACTGAATAAAACGCAAGGAAACCAAACGAAACCGCTGCCGGACCGGCTGCCGCACCAAACGTCCTGGGCTTCCCTGCCCGCCCTGTGGGACTGTTCGGCTGTACCTTTCTACAGCGATTACAACTGTCGAGCGAAACGCGATTCGGGAATGTATATGAGTTCTGCGCGCGCACTTCCTCATCAGCAGCATCAACGCCATCGAATCGCTAGCGTTACCGTAGTCGTCAACCGTTGCCATCGAGGCCATCCTCAGCACAATCACCTTCATCACCGACACATGGGCATCATCATCAGCATCAGCAGCATCATCCTCATCACCATCATAAGCATCATCATCATCATCATCACCACTATCACCACCACCATCATAAGCATCATCATCAAGCGCATCACCACCACCACCATCATCATCACCACCACCATCATCATCCCCAGCATCATCATCAGCAGCATCATCATCATCACCACCACCATCATCATCATCATCCTCATCATCATCGTCCTCATCCTCATCATCTCCATCCTCATCATCATCATCATCATCATCATCAGTAGCATCATCATCACCAGAATCATCATCATCGCCGTCACCAATATCGCCGCCGTCATTGGCATCATCGTCGTCATAGTCGCCAATACCATCGCTCTGTTCATACTCTTTGTCGCTGTTACCAACGTCATCATGATATCGCGCCCGCCCGAATCACCGACCCACAGTCAAGTGCCCGCCCGGCAGCGTGGCCGCCGCATCAGCTGTACCAAACAAGCGTCTTCGCGCGAGCGTGCGCGCACCAGTGCAGCCACAGAGACGCGGGTGGAAGAATTGAAAATGTGTTAGAAAGTTGGAATAGACAACTCGTTGTTGAAATCATAACCAACCCAATATAGCTTGCACCACATTGATGGCACCGCGCTGCTTGTATCACACAGCGTTCACCGAATCGTTCGTACCACATAGCTGGCACCACATAGCCTGCAATCTATAGATGGCACCACGTAGTTTGCATCACGTAGCTTGCACCACATAAGTGCCGTCTTGGCGCCGCGCACAGTCGGCCTTCAAAATCAAACAATTACCCGGATGGGAGGCACGTCATTTTCAGCACGGGGCTCTCGCCTCTGCGCGGCGCACCACCGCCAGCAAACATTCCAAGAATTGCACGGGTGTGGGGGGGGCCCTGTCAAGCCTGAGGCTCTCGCCGGAGACTTCCTCAGCCTCCCAGGTCCTGGAGGCCTCCTGGAACCCTCCCGGGGCTCATACCCTGGCGGGGGGGCCTTGTCAAGCCCGAGGCTCTCGCCAGAGACTCCCTCCGCCTCCCAGGCCCTGGAGCCCTCCTGGACCCCTCCAGGGGCTCGCTCCTACCCTGGCAAGCTTCTCGAGCTGCGCCCCGCCGTGGCGACGAGAACCCCCCGGAAAAGAGCGCAGAGACCTCCGCAGCGAAGACTGAGATGCCGACACGCCGCCGGCGGCGGCGGCGGTTGGCGGCGGTGCGCCGCCCGGCTGCTGAAGGTGCTCTCCCCGCAGGCGTGGAGCAGGGGGCACTCGGCCGTGCTGCACGTGTCGGTCAGGGCGCCGACGTCGGGGTCGGCCTCCCGGGCCCCGGGGGGCGTCGGCGAGCGTCGCAGCCCACGCCGTCCCCTTCGTCGCCTGTGCAGTCTTCGCCGTCGTCCTCCTCCTCGGCGTCGTCGAGGTCGTCATCGTCGCCCTCGCCATCGTCGTCGCCACCCGCGTCGTCAAAACGTCGTCGTCGGCGCAATCCAGATGCACCCTCGGGGCTACAGCCCGAAGCTGGTCGATGATCAAAAAAAGGGTCGTTATCGTCCGCATTCTGTTCCTTTTCCACCTCATCCCCCTCAACTCCTCCTCCCCCTCCCCCTTCCCCTCCTCCTCCTCCTCCTCCTCCTCCTCCTCCTCCTCCTCCTCCTCCTCCTCCTCCTGTTCCTCCTCCTCCTCCTCCTCCTCCTCCTCCTCCTCCTCCTCCTCCTCCTCCTCCTGCTCCTGCTCCTCCTCGTCACGGCTTGAGGCGGGAACGGACCGTCCACGCCAAAAACTCGGGGGGGCCAAACGCCCACCCCGGCGACCCCCTGGAGCTACGGGCAGCCGCGCCGACGAGGCCCGAGAAAAAGAAGAGAAGAGGAAAGAGCAAGAGGGGGGCAAAGGAAAGGAAAAAAAAAGAAAAAGAAAAGAAAGAGAAAAGAAACAGAAAAGGAAAAGAAAGGAAAAGAAAGAGAAGGAAGAGAAAGGAAGAGAGGAAGGGCAACAAAAAGAAAAGAAAATAAAAAGAAAAGAAAAAAGCAAGAGGGGGGCAAAGGAGAGGACGGAAAGGGGCGCGCCGGCCTCCTCGGAGCTGCACCACGAGCGCCACCAGCCCACCGACGGTGAGTGGCCCCAATGCCCCCCCTGGCCCTTCCTGCACCAGGGGACACAGGTTACGCAGGGCACACGGCAAGTGTCTTCGTGCACTTGCAGCCTGGCCCACCCACACAGGTCCCCTTGCCCCAGGGAGGCCAGGCGGCACACGCCTCTGAGCCTACCCTGCAAGCAAGCCGACCCCCTGACCACTGAAGATGTGTTGAGGATGCCTCGAGCAAGACGCTTACTTTCACGTGGCCAGATCGCCCAGGCAGATGTCTAGCATGATGAGGTGTTGTTTTGTTCATCCAGTTCTCGCTGGGTTTGCATTGTTTGTTGTTAAAGGCGGTCGTCTGCGGCGACGAGCAGTACGGCTCTCGCCCTGGCGGGAGGGTTGCGGCTCAGCATCTGGGAGCACCCACCTGCCGCGGGGAGGGCCAGGCGCTCGCAGCGGCAGCGCTCCACTATGCTGGGCAACCCCTCCCGCCATGTGCCGAGAGAAAAGCAGGCAACGTTCAGTCCAAGCCGCCGCAAGTTTGGGGAGGCGTCGAGCAGTGACCTCAAGCGAGCCTCGAACACGGCTGCTGGGTCAGCGGCTTCTGAAACACGACGGGCGTTCAAGGCACAAATAAACGCATCCATGCAGGCGGCACGCTTTAAAGTGGCTGTCATATCATCAGAGACGAGGAGGAGGCAGGAGGGAAACCAATGAGGACTCAACTCACGACGGAACACATTCAACGTTCTACCCATCCATTTCCTGAGTAAGGATTCAAGGCGAGGACAATCAGAGTAGTGCCGAAGAGACATGTCTAGCATGATGAGCTGTTGAGGATGTCTTGAGCGAAACGGAGGGGCGACAGAGTGAGACGTGCAAGAAGGACGAGCAGTGGCAGCCCCAGGAGCAAAGGGATCGTACGTGCGAGAAGAACGGAAAGTGGCAGCTTCAAGAGGGTGTGCACGAGACATGCGAGAAAGACGGGCAGTGGCAGATTCAATAGAGAATTGGCCCTGCGTGCGAGAAGGACGGACAGTGGCAGCTTCCAAGAAGATGGTGCGAAAAGGACGGGTAAAGGCAGCCGTGCTAGAAGGACGTGCAGTGGCAGCTTCAAGAGAGCAAGGCCGATGCGTGCGCGAAAGACGGGCAGTGGCAGCTACAGGAGGGCAAGGACTGCGCGTGCGAGAAGGGCAGACAGTGGCAGCCTCAAGCGGACGGGCCAGAAGTCATCAGCTATAGCGCGGCGAGCAAGAAGGATGGGCGATGGCAGCCTCAAAGAGATGGACTATGTGCGTGCGAGGACGGGCAGTGGCAGCTTCAGGAGGGCAAGGACTGTGCGTGCGAGAAGGGCAGACAGTGGCAGCCCCAAGAAGACGAGCCAGACGTCATCAGCTACAGATCGGGGCGCAGAAAGGACGGGCAATGGCAGCTTCCAAGAGGAGAGACTACTTCGTGCGAGAAGGACGGGTAGTGGCAGCCGTGCGAGCAAGACGGGCAGTGGCAGCGTCGCGAGGGCACAACATTGTGCGTGCGCGAAGGACGGGCAGTCGCAGCCGTGCGGGAAAGACGGGCAGTGGCGGCCGCAAGAACGCAAGAGCAGCGCGTGTGAGAAAGACAAGCAGTGGCAGCCTCGAGAAGACGGGCCCCGTGCGTGCACGAGAGGCGGGCATCGGCAGCCTCAGGAGGGCAAGGTCTGCGGGCGCGTGCAAGGCGGGCAGTGGCAGTCTCAAGAAGACGAGCCAGGCGTCCTCAGCTACAGCGCGGGGGCGAGAAAGACTGACAGCGGCAACCCCACAGAGACGGACCTCGTGCGTGCGAGGAAGACGGACAGTGGCAGCTTCGAGAGGGCAAGAACTGTGCGAAGGAGAAGGACAGACAGTGGCAGCCTCATGAAGGCGGACGCGGTGCGTGCGAGAAAGACGGGCAGTGGCGGCCAGAAGCGAAGCGTAGGCCTGACGCCGTCAACTTCGGTGCTGGACACTGTGAACGCGCGCAGTGCGAGAAGGAAGCGTCGGCAGAGGTGAAGCTAGAGCCGAATATCGCTAGCTACACCGTGGGCCCCATCTCGTCGCCCCTCGTCGCCACGGCTGGACCACCAACCACGAATTTTGAGAGAGCGGATGAGGCGAAGTTAGAGCCCGACGTCCTCAGCTATTGTAAGGAAGTAGAGCGGCCCCTCGCCGCGTGGCAGACTGCTGCCAACGCAGTCGAAACAGCCAAAGCCCAATGGTTCGTAAGGAGGCTCCGAAGGCTGGAGGCCACTAGCGGAATCAGCGCGTGTGACAAAGCCACAGCAGAGCCACATCACCAGAAGTGGCTCGCACAGAAAGTCAAGAAAGAAGGACGGTACGGGAAATTCCCGAAGTACGCGAACCCGGCTACAAGGAGCATCGCGCTCGACGAGTTAAAATACGAACCTGGCGGGTAGCAGGTGCGAGTGGCGAGCTGGGCCAAGCACCGCCCTTGTGGAGGCAGGAGGCCTGGCGACAGGCAACGGGCCTGAGGCGGAAAGCTCGGAAAGCTCCTCCTCCTCCTCCTCCTCCTCCTCCTCCTCCTCCTCCTCCCCCCTTCTCCTTCTCATAATCAAAATGGTTATCCTTGTCTTATTCACCATCCCCCTCTCAGTATGTTCCTGCTGATCACGCTTCCCCCTCAATCCTTGATGGTCATGCTCTTGTGATCTGTTTGTGATGATCATTGTTGTACGTACTCCGTCTGCTCACTCTCGTGGTCCTTCTGCTCCTGTTTGTGCGGTAGCTGTCGCCGCCGTCGTTCCGCTGTTGCTGATGTGCCCTCTGCGCTTCCTCCTCAGTCGTCTCCTCATCTTCCTCCTCATCATCATCATCATCAGCATCATCATCAGTATCATCATCGTCATCATCTGCATCATCATCATCATCATCAGCCGCATCATCATCATCATCATCATCATCATCATCATCATCATCATCATCTTCATCATCATCATCATCAGCATCAACATCATCATCATCAGCATCATCATCATCAGCATCGTCATCATCATCGTCATCGTCATCGTCGTCATCAGCATCATCATCATCATCATCATCATCTTCACGAACATGACCAGGTGCAATGCTTTCATCATCATCAGCAGCAACATCAGCAGCATCATCATCATCATCATCATCATCATCATCATACTCAGCATCATCATCAGCATCAGCATCAAGATCATCATCGTCATCATCGACATCATCATCAGCATCAGTATAATCATCATCATCATCATCATCAACATCATCAGCATCATCATCGTCATCATCATCATCATCATCATCATCATCATCATCATCATCGTCAGCATCATCATCATCATCATCATCATCATCATCATCATCATCATCATCATCATCATCATCATCATCATCATCATCATCGACATCATCATCCTGCTACTCCTCCTCATCTCGCCACTCCTCGACCGCCGCTTCCCCATCACCGAACCCCACGTCCTTGTCGTTCTTCTCGGCGTCCTCCTACTAGAGCTCTGCACTGTCACACTCAGCCTCTTCATAGTCTCCATCGCCATCGTCACGATCAGCCTGTCGTCGCCAGCATCATCAGCATCATCTTCATCATCAATATCATCAGCATCATCATCATCACCATCATCAGCATCATCATAATCAGCAGCATCATCACCATGACCGTCACCAGCATCATCATCAGAATCAGCATCAGAAGCATCATCATTATCATCAGCATCATCAGCATCATCATCATCAGCATCATTAGCATCATCATCATCAGCAGCATCATCATCAACGTCATCGTCATCATCATCAGCATCATCATCATCATCATCATCCTCATCATCATCATCATCATCATCATCATCATCATCATCATCATCATCATCATCATCATCATCCTGCTCCTCCTCCTCCTGATCCCGCCACTCCTCGCCCGCCGCTACCCCATCACCGCGCCCCCCCTTCCTCATCGTCATTATCGTCGTCCTCCTACTCGAGCTATGCACTATTATCGGCACCATCGTCATAATCTCCATCGTCATCGTCACAATAAGCCCGTCATCAGCATCATCGACATCATCCTCAGCAGCATCATTACCATCGTCAGCATCATCATGATCAGCAGCATCATCAGCAGCATCATCATCAGCAGCAGCATCATCGTCATCGCCATAATATGCATCATCATCAGCAACATCATCATCATCATCATCATCATCATCACCATCATCATAATCATCATCATCGTCATCAGCATCACAATCATCCGCATCAGTATCAACACGTTCATCGTCATCAACATCACCACCATCGGCATCATCATCATCATCATCATCACCATCATCTGCACCATCATCCTCTGCACCATCACCATCCTCAGCTCCATCATCAGCATCAGCATCGTCATCATCATCGTCATCGTCCTCATCAGCATCATCGTCATCACCAGCATGACCAGGTTCATTGATATCAGCATCATCATCATCATCAGCAACGTCATCAGTATAGCTACCAGCATCATAAGCAGTATCGTCGTCATCATCGTCAGCATCGGCATCATCGTCAGCATAAGCAGCAACCGCATCATAGTCATAAGAATTCCATCATCATCACCGCCATCATCAGCCGCATCATCATCAGCAGCAGCAGCCGCATCCTCATCATCATCATCATCATCATCATCATCATCATCATCCTCAGCATCATCATCATCAGCATCATCATCATCAGTGGCAGCAGCATAATCACCACCACCACCATCACCACCACCACCATCATCATCATCATCAGCAAGACCATCATGATCACAGTCATGATCACCGTCATCATCATCATCATCATCATCATCATCATCATCATCATCATCATCATCATCATCATAATAATCATCGCTGTCATCATGGTCATCAGCATCAGCATCATCATCATCGTCGTCACCAGCACCAACATCATCAGCAGCATAATCATCATCGTCACCACCATGATCACCACAATCATCCTTATGATCTTGATCATTATCAGCAGCATCATCACCATCATCATCATCGTCCTCATCATCGTCATCATCAGCAGCAGCATCAGCAACAATATCACCGCTACCATCACCATCGACATCAACATCACTATCACAAGAATCGTCTGGCTAACAATCACCATCTCAAAAACTCTCACCCTACTGTCATCATCATCTTCTTCATAATCATCGCCAGCATCGTCTGAGACATTTGCGAGATCCGTTGCAGCAGCATCACCACAACCATCACCACCACGCATCATCTTACTATTGCCACCCTCGCCAATATCATCGTCTTCCCCATCGTCATCATCATCATCATCTTCACTCTTCTCCCCCTCTTCCCCGTCGAATATGTGGCGAAGACGAAGCCGCACCCGAGGCCGACAAGATGACGACAAGCCGACGACGACCCCAACGACGGCGAAGACGACTGTTGATCACCATCAATCACTGGGCCCATCCCGCACGCCATCGCGACCAGGACTTCGAGGCGGATCCAACCTTATCGACTAGAGTGGCAGAGAGGCCTAGCAAGGGACGCCGACGACGACAACGCAGACGACGACGACGACGACAGCGGCGGCGGCGGCGACGACGACGACGTGAACGAGGTCTCCAGAGGCGAAACAAGAAGAGCCAGCATGTCCCAAAAACTGCGGCGACGACGACGTCTCCAGAGCTGCAAGAAGAGCCATAAACGTCGACTCACGACGATGACGAGGACGACAGCAACGGCAGCAGCGACGACGACGACGCCGACGGGGACAGCGACGGTGATAGCGACGACCACGGCGGCGACGGCAGCGGCATCGAGAACGACACCGATCGGACAGAGTTCGCCCAACATTGGTCGCTGGACCCCTCTTGTCATCAATCGTTGCCAAGTTTCCAGCTGCGTCCAGCCGTGGCGGCGAGAAACCCCAGAAGGGGGCAAAGATCTCCGAAGCGAAGACGCCATCGTTATCGTCCATGCCGTGGTGAGGACCATTGCCGTTGTTGAGCGACCGTCCCTGCATTCCTACAGGCGTACCGCGAAGTTGCCCTCGAGCATAAGGTTGTTCCAAAAACAAGAACAGTGTTCAATATTAGTATGAAACCGATGTATTGGAACAAGCCAGCCTCGGCCAGAAACGTTCCAAGAACCTGCCGTGCAAACCGCAACAAGGCTCTCAGAAAACCATGCCGGCACGCTCCGCCACTGCTCGAGTGAGGGACCACTGCCGTTGACGACGTCGCCGACGGCGTCGTCGTCGACGGCGGCCAGGGCGGCGGCGCACGCGGGAGGCGCGGGCAGGCAGTGCAGGCGGCAGTGCAGGCGGCAGTGCAGGCGGCCGTGGCGCAGCAGGCGGGCAGTGCAGGCGGGCAGTGCAGGCGGGCCGTGCAGGCGGGCAGTGCAGGCGGCAGTGCAGGCGGCAGTGCAGGCGGGCAGGCGGCAGTGCAGGCGCGGCAATGCAGGCGGCCGCGGCGCGCGGGGGCGTCGCCCGCGCCTCGTCCTCGGCCTCCACGGGCCGGCCGGCGGCCGGCGCGTGCCCGCGGCCGGGCGCCTTCCCGCTCGGCCCGTCGAGCCTGGCGCGGGGGCCGCCGCCGCCGCCGCCGCCGCGAGGGCTCGAGGGGCCGAGGCTCCGAGGGAGGGAGGACGGCTCGAGGCTCGAGGGAGGGCCCGAGGAGCCGAGGCTCGAGGGAGGGCTCGAGGGGCCGAGGCTCCGAGGGAGGGAGCCTCGGCCCCGCCAGGGTCTGTGGCCGCCTCCTGCGGGCCTCCCGGCGCCCGAGAGAGCACGTCGTGGGCCCCTCCGGCCCGGGAGCCGCAGCCCCGGGCCCGGGCCAGAGGGAAAAAACAAGCCTCTGGTGGCCGCGCCTGGCCGCCCTCGTGGGCGGGCGCGTGCAGGGCGACGGCGCTGCAGTGCAGAGTGCGAGAGGAGGAGGAGGAGGAGGAGGAGGAGGAGGAGGAGGAGGAGGAGGAGGAGAAGGAGGAGGAGAAGGAGGAGGGGGAGGAGGAGGAGGAAGCAGGAGGAAGGAGAAGGTAGGGCAAGCACGCGGCGCGGAGGTCGTCGCCGCCGTCGCCGCCGTTGCCGTCGCCTTGAGGGCTCGAAAATCGAGGCACGAGGCATCGAGAATCGCCCCGTCAAGGTTTTGCTGCCTCTACGGGGCTCCTGGTGCGGTGCCCCCTCTTGTTGAGCCTTCTTGGGAGTTCTCGTAGCCACGGCTCCTCGAGACGCTGGTCGGAGCGCACCCCTGGACAGGTCTGGGGGTCGACCAGGGTCGTCGCCGTCTCGAGCATGCTGTCTCGGCGGTTCTGGCAAGGGGGGTGAACGAAGAGGGAGGTGGCGAAGAGGGGAGGGGGAGGGGGAGGATAGAAACATTTTTTGTACGTCGCAGCGCAGCAGAGGCAATCTGCACGCGCGCTCTAGTGAGCCAGGCACTGGCAGACACTAACTGACCAGGAGGACAGAAACACAAAATGCGGCATGGAATTGAATTTCTGGAGGTCTACACGGATTGATTGGATCCGTGCTGAACCATCCAGGCGGCGTCACCAGCGCCGGCCCTAGCGTGCTTCGCGCACCATGGGAGGGGGCTCCCAGGGTGAGAACAAAGTGACACCAATTGGGATATCGATGTCGGCTTCTGTTCG
>CAUYUJ010015217.1:258228-261008 GCA_963575745.1 Prorocentrum cordatum
GGCGAAACGAAGCGAGGAGGGGAAACGCGGAGGAGGGGACGGCGGAGAAGGGGACGGCGGAGGAGGGGAGGCGAAACGAGGAGGGGACGGCGGGGCAAAACGCGCGTGGCGCTCAGCGCCTGCCCCTCCTACCACGACCGGAGACGTCGCGGGAGGGAGGGCGCTTCCGAAGAAGGATCGCCAGACCCGGCGCCCGAGGCGGGGGAGGGGCTCCGAGGCGCCAGGGGCCGCAGCGGAGAGCACGTCCAGCGGGAGGCAGCGAGCGGACTGGCTGAGCAACGGGGCAGGGAATGCCCTGAAGGTCAAAGAAGCGCCCGACGAGTCCCGCGGCCGGTGCGACACCTCACACACACACACACACACACATACACACACACACACACGCACACACACGCACACACACACACACGCACACACACACACACACACACGCACACACAACACACACACACACACACAACAAAAGCACACACAAAGGCGCGTCGGCAAACGCACACACACACACACACAACACACACACACACTCAGACACACACGCGCACTGCATTGCATTACATCACACACCGGTGCTGCGGATTGCATCGTGTTGACTTGCGCTGCACTGCTGCGCATTGTTTTGCATTGCCCTGCACTGCGTTGCATAGCCGTGCGTTACGTTGAATCGGGTTGCATCGCATTGTTTGGCATTGATACGCATTGCGTTGCATTGTTTTGCACCGCAGAGGTTGCACCACTTGAATTGCACCACCTAAATTGCATCTCAGTGGTTGCACCATCTAGGTAGCACCGCGCACATTGTAAGAAATCAGTGCCATAAGTTACACAACGAAAAGTGCACACCATGCATTGCACATCATAGACTGCACCGCGTAGAGTGCAACGCGTAGATTGCATTCGATTGCTCCATCTAGATTGCACAGCAGGTAGTTGTAGAAACACACTGGCTGGGGCCCACGCTGGCTAACGTATCATTCCTGCTCGTAAGCCCTAGGATTACCATATTTTCTTCGAATGCCCCTCTCTCCAAGGAAAGGAGGTACGGGACAGGAAATCAGGAGCATGCGCAGGAGTTGGATGGCAAACACATCACTGTTCTGCTCCGCTTAGGCACCACACCATCGACAACACTGGCATAATTCGCAGGGTTCCAAGTTGCCTGGCCGCCATAACGGACAGCATGCCACAACGTGGCCCTCTCACAAAGGTCGCCTCAACCACCAGCCACGAGGGAAAACGGAGAACACACACACACACACACCACCTGGCCACGGCTGCGGCCGCGAGATGGAGAGAGCATGCCCCGTCGGCGCCTGGAGCCGCAGAGGGCTCTCGACCGAGATGGCAGCGCCGCATCCAGCGGCGACTTCCACATCCCCGACTCGTCCAGCGAGCGGAACCGCGCCTGCTTGCCCCCCTTTTTTGACACGAGCTGGCCGCGCGAAACTTTTTGTTGGTCGGCGGGGCGAGAGCGAACCTTTCCCGCTAAAAGCGGCCGCGCGAAACACGGCCTCTGCGTTTGCCCATCGCGCACTCCTCACCACATCCGAACGCAATTTCCTCATGGTCCTCCTCCTCCTCCGCCTCCTCCTCCTCCTCCTCCTCCTCCTGGTGCTCCTCCTCCTAATACCCTCCCGCTCCCCCACACAGTGCTCCCCTCCTCCTGTTTCTCGTCGTCCTGCGAACTCCTCCTCCTCCTCCTCCTCCTCCACCTCCTCCTCCTCCTCCTCCTCCTCCTCCTCCTCCTCCTGCCCGCCCGCCGCATCCTCTTCCTCCTCCTCCTCATGGTCCTCCTCCTCCTCATCCTCCTCCTCTTCCTCCTCGTCTCCTCCTCGTCCTCCCCTCCTCCTCCTCCTCCTCCTCCTCCTCCTCCTCCTCCTCCTCCTCCTCCTCCTCCTCCTCCCCTACTCCTCCTCCTCCTCCTCCTCCACTCCCTCCACTCCCTCCTCCTCCTTTTCCTCCTCCTCCTCCTCCTCCTCCTCCTCCCCTCCTCCTCCTCCTCCTCCTCCTCCTCCTCCTCCTCCTCCTCCTCCTCCTCCTCCTCCTCCTCCTCCTCCTCCTCCTCCTCCTCCTCCTCCTCCTCCTCCTCCTCACCGCCCTCCAGCCCCCTCCTCCTCACCGACCTCGCCGACCTCTGCCTCCACGCTCTCCTCATATTCTGCCTGTCCTTCCGAGGCAACCATGCATCCGAACTTGTTGCTTATTTCAGCACTTCTCCGGCTCATCCGCGTCATCCTAATCATGACAAGCGTCACCAGCACAATCACCATCATTGATGTTTCTCCTAACCTTCGTCGTAATACCCATTGCCATGGTTAAGTTGTGAGTCGGCAGCCGCGCGCCACAACATATTAAGTGTCTGATTCGGCGCGGGGGGTCGCGCCACCGTACCATGTTGGCAAAACACGAGTTTGCACCCGTGCGCAGCGAGCGACGGGAGCATGGCTCTGGTTGCAAACGCGCGTGAGCGCGTGAGCGTGTGAGCGTGTGAGCGTGTGAGCGTGTGAGCGTGTGAGCGTGTGAGCGTGTGAGAGTGAGAGCGCGTGAGCGTGTGAGCGTGTGAGCGCGTGAGCGCGTGAGCGCGTGAGCGCGTGAGCGCGTGAGCGCGTGTGCGTGTGTGCGTGTGTGCGTGTGTGCGTGTGTGCGTGTGTGCGTGTGTGCGTGTGTGCGTGTGTGCGTGTGTGCGTGTGTGCGCGTGCGCGCGTGCGCGCGTGCGCGCGCGCGTGCGCGTGCGCGTGCGCGTGCGCGTGCGCGTGCGCGTGCGCGTGTGCGTGTGCGCATGC
>CAUYUJ010015217.1:262457-309957 GCA_963575745.1 Prorocentrum cordatum
ATGTGGGTGTGGGTGTGTGGGTGTGTGGGTGTGTGGGTGTGTGGGTGTGTGGGTGTGTGGGTGTGTGGGTGTGTGGGTGTGTGGGTGTGTGGGTGTGTGGGTGTGTGGGTGTGTGGGTGTGTGGGTGTGTGGGTGTGTGGGTGTGTGGGTGGGTGTGGGTGTGTGGGTGTGTGGGTGTGTGGGTGTGTGGGTGTGTGGGTGTGTGGGTGTGTGGGTGTGTGGGTGTGTGGGTGTGTGGGTGTGTGGGTGTGTGGGTGTGTGGGTGTGTGTGTGCGTGTGTGTGTGTGTGCAATCACGCGCTGCAGTGGCATCGATGCTAGCCTCAGGGGCGGTGCAACAAAAAAGCGAGGCGAAGTCGAACCGACGCGGCCAAGTCGAACCTATCGGGGGGCACTTCCCCACATCTGTGAGCGAAGGCGGGTGGAAGGCTCGGAGTTGCGTCCGAGGCCCCTGGAGGTCTCGACCCCTTTCGGCAGCCTGGCTCTTCATACCGAATCGCAGTCTGACCGTCCTGGGGCTCGGTCAGGGCCCCTGCAAAGCCGAAAACAAGCGGAAACCGCTCGTTGCGGTTTCTCCTTCTCCCGCTCGAAGACCCACCCGCACCAATGTCTCACGGCCCAAGCATGCCCACTGCCAGGATGCTAACAGAGCCCGCGGCGATACGCAAAAGGCTACACTCGTACCGACGCTCGTCTGCCACTGAGACGACGCCAGACAGCAGCAGCGAGTCGCGAGCGGCAGAAACCGTCCGGTGCGCTTCGTCCACGGCGCCACGGGGGCTCTGACGGGCGGGCAAGGCCCGGGGACCCCCCACGCTGCTGGCCGCTGCCCCCCTCCGCCCGCCTCTGTGGACGCCATCGCGCGGGTCGCGCGCGCGGCGGGCCAGCTTCCCGGTGGGAGCGGGAGCAACCTCCCAGCGGTCGGGGGTGGCCGCGCCAGGCTTGGGGCCGCGGGGGGCTGCGGCGGCGGCGGCGGGCGGGGGGCCGCCAGGCCCCGAGGCCCGGGCGCCGCCATCGGGGACCTGCTGTCAGGTCTGGCACTACAGGCAAAAAAATGTAGTCCAAAAAGGTCGTCAAAAATAGCCCCCAAAAACAGCAAATAAAAAATGTCAAAAAACTCACCCCCCCAAAAAAGTCAAACAATAAGCAAAAACATGTCCTTTGACTTTGCAAGCAAAAGGTAGTCAACAGTATGAAAAAAATGTCGAGCAGTAGTCGAAAATCGCCCCCAGGCTATATTTTGATCATCACCGAATGATCCTCCTGCAGACAGACATGCCCCTCTTAAACCTACTGACCCGGGTACATCCAAACCCGTGTCAGTCGAGCGTTGCAAGATCCTGCAGGATCCTGTCGGATCCTGCACCCAAGCCCGGGCCGGTGCACCCCTGGCTCTGCAGGATCCTGCAAGACCCAGCGCTCTGGCTGACCCCCGTGTGCATGGGCCACCGTCCCCTGAGCCCCGACGCAGCTTCTGGTCTTCCCCGATGGCCGGGGGGTTGCTGAAGGCGCCCCTGGCCCAAGGTGCCCCCAGCTCTTCGCTCCATTCTGGGGCCCCTGGGGGCCCTCTCGTGAGGTACAGTAGGGGCCCGACCACAAGAAACCTTCCACAAGAAACCCAACCCTGAGACCCCAAGGCGACTATTCGTAGTTGGTGTGGGAACGTCACAAAGCCATCGAAACCCAAGAAACCCAGGGCACCCTGGAGGCAAGCAGGGTGTTTCTTGGCATGGGTCTCCACTGCTTGCTCTGGAGGCCGTGAAGGCCTCCCCGGAAACCCTGGGGGCACCTCGGGCCAGGGGCACTTCTGGCAGCACCCGAGCTGGGCGTCTTCGCCCAGCCTCGGGCCCTAGGGCAGGAGAGCCCAGTCAAATCGACGAGTCGGATCGGCGATCGAACGGAATCGGATCGACGTAAACCGGCAGCCGAGTCGGGAAAGTCGAATCGGCGGAAATCGGCAGAGCAGTGGGCCTCCATTAAGAAATCGGAATCCAAAGCGGAACCCGACGTCGGATCGAATCGGAATCGGAGGCCATCGAAGTCGAATCGAATCGGAGGAAACGAAGCGAGCCCTGCCGGGGACGCCACGGCGCGACCCGGCCCGAGAAAGTGCGGCAGGCAGATGGGGGTCTGGCCCGTGCCGCGGGGCTCCTCGCGACGTCGGCTCCCCGGGGGAGGGAGGCCCAGCCTGCCGGGCCGCCTGGGGCGCTCTCGCCGCCACGGCCCAATGCAGCGACGACTACACGCGGGTCTTGCGCGAGAGGGCACTGCGCCCTGCGCGGGCAGCTTACGCGCCAAGGTCGGTGACCGGTGAAGACGGCCCTGTTTTCGGCGGTGGACAAACCTCACTTTAGCAAACCTCCCCTTAGTGAAAACGGCCTGGGACCGAAACCGACGGACCTGGACCCGCAAAAACGACGGCCGCGGCGCCCTCTCGCGAACCGAGAACGGCCAATTCCTCAATCGACGTGTCAGGGCAGAAGGTCTATCAACCTCCGATGCTTCCCTTCGTCGCGCAGTTCGCCTTGGGACTCTGGCCAGAGCGCACCGCTGCAGAGGCGGGTCGGCCGCTTCGAGGGCAGAGCCCAGGTCCCCAGCACTTTGAGGCAGCACGATCCGACAGAGATGCTGCTCCGTCGCCACCTTCGGCGTCCGGAGGCCGCTGTCGAGCCCCAGGACGGGAATTAACGAGACGCGTCTTCGGGATGAGGTCTCCTGACGAACACTTCGAAGAACAAGAGCGGCGACGTCAGAACGCGACCAGCCTCCACTCACGGCGCGGTCGTGGCACCGGGGCCACACTGACGGCATGGCGGTGCAACCCCGTATCAGCTCTTCCCCACGGCGGAGCTCCAGGTTCAAGCACAATCACAAATGTCGGCCGCAGGAGGAGAAGGATCGAGGGTTGGGACGTCGTTTGTCCATTTTGGGCTTCTGCGGGCCTCCAAAGGCCTCCGGGGACCCCTGGAGACCTCCGCAGTACGGCAGGTGCCCAGGTAGCTTCAGGTACCCGTGGGTCATCTATCTTCGCACTGCGGGCTGCAGTGCCCGATGCGTTGGTCTCTTAGTGCTTCCCGCATCACCCCATGATTATCCTCGCCAGGTGGGTCGGGCTATGCTGGGCTACGCGCCGCACCGCTATGCTATGATATGCTATGCTACGCTATTCGCGCCGCGCCACCTCCCTCTCTTTGCCGCCTCAACAAATATAATCTACAATACATAAATATGAACATGAATCTCCTCTCCCCACTGACTGTGTGCCACCGAGTTCCCGCCTCTGTCGCCTATCTTTCACACGCGCACAAGATTTGACACTTGGTAGTCCCACCAGCCCTTTGGGCGTGAGTGGTTTAGAGAGCCCGCTCTGTCCTCAACCCCCCTTCTTCCCCTTCGGGGAGGGGTTTACCCCTTCCCCTACCCCCTCCCCCTGGACCTGGAGAGGGGGTTTCGCGGGTGGTTGGAGGGGTCTTTTTCGACTCCTGGGAGGACTAAAAAACGGCGTCCCTCACGAGGATTCTGGCCCCGACGGGGGGGCGGAGAAAAAACCCTCTCCTCTGCTTTGAAGCCACAATCATTGATCTTACTACGGTGTTGGCCCCATTTTGCCCTCCTGCGGGGGCCGCGCTCATCGTCCTTCATAGCAAAATCATTGATTTTACGAAGGTTTTGGCCTCATTTTGTCCTTCTCTGGGGGCAGCGCTCATTTGCGCTTCTGAGGAGGTCGCAAGAGGCCCCCAGATGGCCCCAAGAGGCCCCCAGGAGCCTCCCAAGAGGCCTCCAAGAGGCCCCCAAGAGGCCCCCAAGAGGCCCCAAGAGGCCCCCAAGAGGCCCCCAAGAGGCCCCCAAGAGGCCCCCAAGAGGCCCCAAGAGGCCCCCAAGAGGCCCCCAAGAGGCCCCCAAGAGGCCCCAAGAGGCCCCAAGAGGCCCCCAAGAGGCCCCCAAGAGGCCCCCCCAAGAGGCTCCAAGAGGCCCCCAAGAGGCCCCACGAGGAGCCCGAACGACTCACACCAGGACGAGGGGCCCGTACGACTCACACCACGAAGAGCCCGAACGACTCACACCACAAGGAGGGGCCCGAACGACTCACACCAGGACGAGGCGCCCGAACGACTCACACCACGAGAGCCCGAACGACTCACACCACGACGCGGGCCCCGAACGACTCACACCACGAGGAGCCCGAACGAGTCACACCAGGAGGAGGGGCCCGAACGACTCACACCAGGATGAGGGGCCCGAACAACTCACACCACGAGAAGCCCGAACGACTCACACCAGGACGAAGAGCCCGAACGACTCACACCACGAAGAGCCCGAACGACTCACACCAGGAAGAAGGGCCCGAACGACTCACACCAGGACGAGAAACCCCAAACGACTCAAATCACGAGGAGCGCTTTCTCTCCCTCCTCCTCCGCCTCGTCCTTCTCCCGCTCCCCCCACAAGGAGGATGTACAAGGAGGCGGGAGGAAGGAGGAACAGGGGAGATATGCGGGGCCAAGCGGACACCCGCCTGAAAAACACGACTGTCGGCATGCTCCGCAAGAGTTGCTGCTGTGAGATGGGCTGGTGGGGATACGCGAAGCGTAAAGAATTCCTTTTGGTTTGTTCAACCATAACCCTCTCGGCCATCCAAATGTTATCCACCTTCCTGGATCGGAGCGTTGCCCCCTTCGCTCAGAATGGCGCTGCCGCCATCCGACTCGATTCCTCGACGTTGCCATCCCCCGCCGTTCCCCTCCTCCGCCTTCCCCCTGATTCTCCGACTCAACTCGTCAGGTTCCTCCACCTCCACCTCCATGCGCCTCGTCGTCCTCCTCCTACTCCAGCGTACGATGTGGTGGAAACATAATCGAATAGCAGAACATGATGCTCACCAATCCGCTAGCCAACCCCGGCTAACCCTTGCAGCCAAGGAAATGCGCGCCAGAAGCGAGGGTGCCACGGCGAAGAGAATGAAAAGCGGGGAAGAGCAGGACGAAGAAGAATGGAGAGATGAGAGGGAGGACAGCAGAGGGGGAGAAGAGAACAGGGCCTTCTCATCCTGACTCCCTCCCACTTTGAGAAAGGGGGGAGCGGTAGGGGACGGGGGGAGAAGGAAGAGCCGAAATGGGCGGAGAGCGCAGTGCGAGCACGCCCACTGGGGCCACGGGTGCAGCATCCTGTGGGGCACGAAACTCGGGTCCGGCGAAAGGGGGGGATAGCAAATGGGGGGTTTGAGAATCAGCTCGCGTAGCTGATTTTCCTGGCGCCTCCCGGCGCCAGAGGCGGCTATGTATCGAGGAACGGGCCCCTCGGTGGGGCCGAAACCAGCTGCATGCAGCAGATTTCGTAACCTCCCCTTTCCCAATCCCCCCCTTTCGTTCGGCCCGAGAAATGTGTGAGGGGTGAGCCGACACGAGCGGCGGGGGGGGGGGCACGCGAGCACGCCTGCTGGGCCGGGCCACGGGTGCAGCGCCAGGCGGGGCACGGAACGCGCAGGGGGGCGTGCCCAAACGGGCGGGGGGACCTCGTCCGAACAGGCCCTCTGGGGCCCCGGGTGCAGCTCGCCGTGGGGCGCGAGGCGCGCGAGCGGCGTGCCGAAGTGGGCGGGGGGGGGCGGCGACATGGGTGCCACAGAGGCAGCCGGAGCAGCAGCGAGGGGAGGAGGAGAGAGGAGAATGAGGAAGAGAGGGAGGGGGAGAGGAGGAATGGAGGAGGGGGAGGAGAAAGGCGAAGATATGAATGAGGCTGTGGAGGAGGAGGAGGAGGAGGAGGAGGAGGAGGAGGAGGAGGAGGAAGAAGACGCGCGGCAGGAGGCCCCCGCAGAACCCCAATAAAGTCTTCCAGGACGCCCCTGGGCAGCCAGAGGAATGCAGGAGGAGGCACCAGGAGACAGTCGCAAGATCCCAAGCGGAGATGCTGCAACGGATCCATCACGGTTCCCCCGCGGTCAACCCACTACATTAAATCCGGCATTTCGCCATGGACTTCTCGCCGGTTCGTTCTTCATCTTGGGTCTTACTCGAATGCCCGTCTTTGATCATGCTACCTCCCCCAATTCCCCCATTTCCTCCTCCAATGCTTCCTCCATTTTCTCTCACATTTTCTTTGCGCATTCTCACATTCAGCGCTCGCGCTCGGAGCACGACGCAACCGCCAATTGAATATCCCCGACTTTCTCTTCGACGACATCCCGCCCACGACTTGCACGTCCGTGCGCCACGTGCGTGGGAATGAGCAAAATGTGGTCCCACCACGACTTCGGATTTCGGGGGCACCCTTCTGCATATGCCCAAACACTCAAGCGATTGCCCACTGCCCGACGTAAGCCCGACGCCCTCTTCGCGAAGTGTTCCGTTTTGTGCGCGCTGCTTCTGCGACTCTACCGTTGAAATCCCTTGCTGCGCGCTGCCAACGTCGACTCTTGCTTGCGACACCACTCGCGATCCCCCTCCCGTCACCCCCTTGTGCAACAATTTGCGCATATCACGTTCGTGCCCTTCGCGAAATGTCCCGTCTCATTCGCGCTGCTTGTGTGACTCTGCCGGGCGGCTCTCTCGTCGCGCGCAGCGTATGTCAACTCTCGTTGCAACCGCATCGCCACATGGGCGACTCCTTCCGCAATGAGGCCCCGCTCGTAACAACCCGCGCAAACCGCCCGCCTTCCCTTTCCAATGTATTCTGAATCCTGCGCGCTGCTTACGCGGCTCTGCCGCGGGAGTCTCTCGTTGAACTCTCGCCCCAATTTTTTCGCCGCATCTGCCCAGCCCGTCGCGCCTCTGTCCCCTTGGCACAGTCTGCGCATACCGTTCCCTTGACTATCTGTCCCGATGATGTTGCATCTGGTCCGCGGTCAAATGCTTCGTGTCCAAGAATCCCACCACAACCTGCACAGCACGTCAGCGGTTTTGACTCCACCTCAGATTTCCTCTTGCGATATGTGTTCCAGGAATTCGCTCGCATTTCCGACAGAGCCTTTCCCCAGCTGCGTTGCGTGTTGTTTCTGCGCCTCCGACATGGCGCTTCACTTCAGAAAGCACCATGGCCCATGGCCTTGTCGCTCGAACGCTGGACTGCGCCTACTCTCTCTTCCCACTTGACGTTGACACTGCGCAAATTCCGCGCAAATCCCGTTTCGCTTTGAAATGACTGCACTTCGCGCAATACGTGGGTCCGTCTCATGTTCCGCTCCTCCGCGTCGCCCGATCCCTCGCCGTCTCCGCTGCCACCATGACGCTTCGGTACGTCACCCTCCGCTTTGGTTGCCCATGCTCTACACGCCTTGCCATTTCTCAGCCGCGCTTTTCTTTTCCGCCGCGCAATCTTTACAGAACGTCGGCATGCGTTTACCGAACAATGCGTCAGGAAGTGCACTGTCTCGTTACAGGACCGTATGAAGATGGAAGCCCAAAGATACTCCTCACAGAACTGGCCCAAAACGATTGCCCCAAAGTGCACCCCAAGCTCCATCAAACACGTGGACGTCTTAACCGAACGACCTCAACTTTTAAAAAAAGGCTGCGTGCTTATCCGGAATCTTCCGATCTCTTGGGGCCCCGCAGGCGCGTGAGGTCCGCCCTCCCCGCCAAATATCCTCCCCCCATCGAAACGTGCAAGAGGCCCAAGAGAGGTCCCCTAAAAACCCAATCAAGGCCAGTAGAGCTTTCCCGGGACGCCCAGACAAGACCATAGAACACCACCTGTCACAAAGGGGTGCGCGGTTCGAGAAGAAGAGCTAAACCGGACGGTAACCCAAACCTTCTGAACAGACCTCGCCCGCACCATGATGCCCACAACGACTCGATATACCCAAGATGCCTCAAAAGCACACCCAGGCCGACCGAAACAGGTTCCAAAAAGACTCCCCAGGAACCCAAGAGAGCCCACCGCCGGCACCCCAACATGAACCCCCGGGAAGCAAACATTGCCAGAATTCTGTCAACGTGCCCTGCATCGCTTTCGGGGCGTCCAGAGCAGCCGCGGGACCCCCAAGCGAGCCGCAATGCTTCAGCCACCCTTCGAAAAAACCCACGAGGATCTCTTCTGCATGCGAAAACATCGAGAGCAACAAAGTGTGAGGGATTGGCGGACGTAGCGTCATCCTACAGAACCAGTATCATCAACAACAACAACAACAACAACAACAACAACAACAACAACAACAACAACATTAGATACGTCGTCGTCGTCGCCAGCATCATCATCATCATCATCATCATCATCATCAGCATCATCAACAACACCATCATCATCATCAGCAGCCGCATCATCATCATCATCATCATCATCATCATCATCATCAGCAGCAGCAGCAGCAGCAGCATCAGCGTCAGCGTCAGCATCAGCATCAGCATCATCATCGTCATCATCATCATAATGAGCATCAACACCACCCGCATCACCATCATCAACATCACCATCAGCAGCATAATCAGCAGCAGCAGCAGCACCACCATCATCATCATCACAAGCAGCAGCAGCGTCAGTAGCAGCGTCATTATTTCCACCAGACTCAATAGAATGACAGTAAGCATCGGAGATGTCATAGTCATGATCATCATCATAATTATCAGCATCACCATCATCAGCATCAGCATCAGCATCAGCATCAGCATCTTCGTCATCAGCGTCGTCGTCATCGCCATCAACAAAGCCGTCGTCATCGTCGTCATCATCATCATCATCATCATCATCTCCGTCATCATAAGCATCACCATCACAAACATTATCACGGTCACCACCACCACCACTTGAATCATCAGCATCAGCATCACCAGCATCATCATATTCATCATCATCTGCATCTGCATCATCCTTATCATACAAAGACGTCAGTATCATCGTCATAGCCCTCGCCATCGTCGTCGTCAGAATCATCATCATCGTCGTCAGCATCATCAACAACATCGTGACTTCGTCCTGACCTCCGCCTCCTCCTGGTCCTCCTCCTCATGCTCCACCGCCGTCTCCTCCCTCTCCTGAAGGAAGGAGAAAGGAAGCGGGAGGGTGGAGGAAGGAGAGGAGGAGAGCCCCGAGGCAAGAGGGAGAACGGCTAAGACGGAAGTGGGAAGAAGAGAAAGACGATCGAGGAAGAAGGGAGGCGAAGGGCACACTTTTGCAAAAACGCCAGCACTGCTCGCTGAAAACTGTGCTTCCCCTTGCGGGCCCGCCTCCCGAGACACCTGCTGGCTCCGCCAGGGGCCTGGACGCCTCGCCCCGTGCTGCAAGAGGGACCCCGACTCAGAAGCCGTTGCGACCCCACACGACCAAGGCGATGGACATCGTGACGGTGGAGCAAATGAACACCTTCCCGGGGTGCCACTGCCCATGCCTCCCTCCATCCGTCCCTCCCTGCCATGCGCCTCTTCACCCATCCTCCACATGCCTTCTCCTCCTCCTCCTCCAGGTCCTCCTCCGCCTCCTCCGCCTCCTCCTCCTCATCCTCCTCCTCATCCTCCTCCTTCTCCTCCTCGCCCTCCTCACAGACCTCCAGCCCCCTCCTCCTCACCGACCTCGCCGATCTCTGTCTCCACGATCTCCTCATCCCTCGCTCTCGGACAGCCTCCACCTTCCTCCTCCTCCTCCTCCTCCTCCTCCTCCTCCTCCTCCTCCTTCTCCTCCGCCTCATCCTTCTCCTTCTGCTATAACAGATTCACCCCGACATCTCTTAGTTGACTCCTCCTCCGCTTCCTCCTTTTCCTGCTCCTCCTCATCCTCCTGCTACTCTTGCTCCTCCTCCTCCTCCTTCGCCTCCTCCTCCTCCGCCTCCTTCTCCTCCTCCACCCTCCTCCTCCTCCTCATCCTCCTCCTCCTCCTCCTCCTCCTCATCATCATCATCATCAGCAGCAGCAGCAGCATCAGCATCATCATCGTCATCATCATCATCATCATCATCATCATCATCATCATCATCATCATCATCATCATCATCATCATCATCATACTGATCCACAAGTTCGTTTCCCTCCTCATCGCAATCCTCATCTTCATCTTCATCACCCACATCATCAACATCATCAGCATCATCAACATCATCATCATCAGCATCATCAGCACCAGCATCATCAGCATCATCATCATCAGCAGCATCATCATCAGCATCAGCATCATCATCATCACTTAACAGCAGCATCATCATCAGCATCAGCATCAGCAGCATCAGCATCAGCAGCATCAGCAGCGTTACCATCAGTAGCATCATCACCAGCGTCATCACCATCAGCATCAGCATCATCCCCATCATCCCCAGCATCACCATCATCATCATCATCATCATCATCATCATCATCATCCCATCATCATCATCAGCATCATCAGCAGCATCATCGGCATATGCATCATCATCATCAGCATCAGCATCCTCATCATCATCATACTCATACTCATACTCATCATCAGCATCATCAGCAGCAGCATCGTCAGTAGCAGCAGCAGCATCATCATCACCGCCATTATCATCAGAATCAGCATCATAATCACCAGCATCATCGGTATCAGCATAATCATCATCATCAGAATCAGTATCACCATCATCACATGAGCAGCAGCATCGACGCCGTCATTATGCATGCCATCATGCGCATAATCATTATAATCAGACTTCTCGCATCACCACCATCCTCGTCATCATCAGAACATCATCATCGCCATCGTTATCGTCATCATCTTCATCATGTTCATCAGCATCATCATCATCATCATCATCATCATCATCAGCATCATCACCAGCTTAATTCTCACCACCATCATCGTATTCATCATTCATCACCTTCACCATCATCATCAGCATCGCCGTCATCGTCGCCCTCGTCGATCGTTAACAACAATATCATCATCGTCAGCATCAGCATCGTCATCAAGATCATCACCGTCATACTCGTCATCATCAATATCAGTATCATCAGCCGCATCGACAGCATCATCAGCATCATCGGCATATCAGCATCATCATGAGCATCATCGTCATCATCATTATTGTCAGAAGCAGCAGCAGCATCGTCCTTCTCATCATCATCATCATCGTCATCGTTATGGTCATCATCATGACACTCGCATCATCAGCAGCAGCATCATCATAAGCAACGGCATCATCACCCGTATGATGAGAACCACAATCGTCGTCACCATAATCAGCATCCTCATCAGCACCACCATCATCGTAATCATCAGCATCACCCTCGTCCTCCTCTCCCATCTTCCTCATCCTCCGAATCATCATCATCATCATCATCATCATCATCATCATCATCATCATCATCATCATCATCATCAGCATCTTCTTCCTCATCCTTGTCATCATCCAGCATCAGCATAATCATCATCAGCAGCAGTAGCAGAATCACCATCATCACCATCATCGTCATCATCGTGTTCCTCCTCATCAGTATCATCCTCCTCCTCCTCATCCTGCTTATCATGCCATCAGAACCGCCACCATCATCATCAGCATCAGCATCAGCATCAAAATTATCAGCAGCATCATCATGATCATCATCATCACCCTGAGCGTACGCATCTTCATCATCATCATCATCATCATCATCATCATCATCATCATCATCATCATTAGCAGCAGCACCATAGTCATCATCATTATTGCCATCCTCGTCACCAGCGTCATCCTGCGCCTCCTCGTCCGCCCACTCCATCCTCCCGCGTCCTCCTCCTCTTCACACTTATCCACATCGCCGGTGTCCTCCGGATCAAGACCATCAGTATCAGCATCGTCATCAGCAGCAGCATCGTAATCATCATGTGCATGATCAACATCATCACCACCACCATCATTGTCATCATCGCCCTCATCGTCATAGTGATCGTCATCATCATCATCATCATCATCATCATCATCATCAGCAGCAGCAGCAGCACCATCGTCCTATCATCATCATGATCAGCATCGTCATCATCGTCAGCATCGTCCTCATCGGCAACAGCCTCAGTACCGTCATCGTCAGCATCAGATGCATCATAATTAACATCATTATCAGCATCACCGTTGTCAGCGTCATCGTCATGGTCATCGTCATGGTCAGCATCATGTCACAATCGTAATCAGAAGCGACATCAGAAGCATCAGCATCAGCGACATCACCCGTATAATCATAACGACGATCGTCGTTACCGTAACCATCAGCTTCATCATCACCACCATCATCATAATCAGCAGCAGCATCCTCATCCTCATCCCCCTCCTCCTCATCCTCATCCTCATCATCATCATCATCATCATCATCATCATCATCATCAGCATCCCCACCATCATGATCACGCCATCAGTATCATCAGCATCATCATCCTCAGCATCCACATCAACAGAATCATCCAGATCGTCAGCATTGTCATCATCATCCTCAAGATTATTATCATACAATGTCTCATGATCATCCTCATCATCACCACCACCAACACAACTACCGCCATCAGCATCATTAGCATCAGCACCATCATCTTCATCATCGCCAGCATCATCATCATTATCAGCAGCAACAGCAGCAGCAGCAACAGGAGCAGCAGCATCATCATCAGCAGCAGCATCATCAACAGCATCAGTATTCATCAACATCATCACCATCATCACATCCACCACCACTGTCATCGTCATCCTCCTCCTCATCATCATAATCAGAATCATCTTCATCATCATCATCATCATCCTCATCATCATCATCATCATCATCATCATCATCATCATCATCATCCATATCATCATCATCATCATCATCATCATCATCAGCAGCAGCAGCAGCATCAGCAGCAGCAGCAGCATCATCATCAGTATCGCCATCCTCGCCATCAACATCCTCCTGCCTCCCCTCCTCCTACGACTCCCTCATCCTCATCACCCCACTCCACTCCATCGGTCCCTCCCGTAGCAGTCTTGCCTCAAGGCCCTCTCGGCCGCCGCCGCCCTCCGGGGCGGCCCCACCTGGCCGCCGCTCGCCGGCCGCCGCTCGGCAAACGCGTGCCACGAGGGGCCGCGGGCGGGGCGCCCGCGGCGCTCGGGGCCCCACGAGCCCGACGGCGGGCGGGCGCGAAGGGGCCCCGGCGCGGCGCGACGGCGGCACGCCGGCCGCGCGGGGCGGCGCGGGGAGGGGGCCGAGACTCGCCATCGCTCGGACGTCCATCCCCTGTGCTTTTTTCGGTTTCGTGCGTGGTTTTGTCGCCAAATGATCAAGGATGCTCCTCGAGGGTCCTCGCCGAAGGAAAAATGCACACGTCCGAGCGATGCCAAGGAGACGGGGAGAGGGCGCACGGGAGGGCCCAGGGCGGTGCCCCCGCGGCGGCGGCGGCGGCGGCGGCGGCGGAGTGCCGCACCGGGTGGCCAGGCGCCGCACGGGCCGCGCGGGCGTCGCGTCTCGCGGGCTTCGGGGGCCCGCGCTGCCGGGCGGAGGGCCTCGGCGGGGCGGAGGTCGGCGTGGCCTTCGCCGCGGGAAGCCTCGTGGGCCGGTTCGCCGCGACGCTCGTCGGGCGCACTGCCGACCGCCTCCGTGTGCCTCAGGTCTCCCGCGGCCAGTCACGTGCGCTGTGCGGTCTGCGTTGTGCTGGACAAGCTCAGCTGTTCCATGCAGCTCGTGCATGCGGAGTCGCTCGCGCGGTGTGATGGTGTGTTTGCGTGCAGGATGGCGTTCAAAGCCTGCAGCAGATCGGCCCTCGTCCTCCTGGATTGCCGCGTGATGATCTGTCGAGTCGAAGCCATCCTCGCAGTTCTCGTTTCTGTCGTGATGCCATCCTGATGCCTTCTCGCACTCCGCCCCGATGCCATCCCGCTCGAAGCTCTGAGCGGCCGCAAGCGACATGAAGAGGAGGGGCTCTATGGCGCCTGATCATGGGCAATCATGCACATTGGGCTTGGAGTGTCGATTGAAGTTGCTGGGCGTCCCGTTCAGCACAGACTGATGGTATGTGTGTTTCCTTGTCGATTGTGTTGGTGACGGGTGGATTGCCCAGTGCGCCAGCGCCAACTTCCCAGGAGGTGAGTAGCGGTAAGAAGCCGACTGGATCGGTGGCTCTGGTCGACAGTTGCGCTCTAGGTATTATGCTCGCGGAGTGGTGGTCACATCAGATTGCGTTGGGTTGCTTAGATATTGAATATCATGGTGCTGGGGTATGGAACGATTATCGTAGAAAATCTAAACGAATCGACCATTCTCAACATGACAACTCCATGATCCTGCTATCTCATGCTACCTCATCCGGTTACCTCATCCTCCTCCTTCTCCACTCCTCCTCCATCGTAGTCATCCACATCCTCCTCCACCACCAAAGCGACCTCCTCCTCCTACTTACCCTCATCCTCCTTCTCCTCATCTCCCTCCTCCTCCTCCATCCTCCTGTCGATCCTGTCGACCCTTGAGGCAATCACCCAGTGACTTACCCAGACCATGGCGAGACAGTTGCCAAGATCAATGAACTCACCCCGAAAGGATCATGATAGGGCAAGGACTAAGAGATGTTGTGAATAGAAGGTAGGGCCATACGAGTTGCGGGCCCCACGTGACAGAGTTGAGGCTGCACCGAAGTGCCTGAGATGGAGAGGGGGCAAAGACGGTAGGACGACGATGACCATGAGAAGTGATAACGTCCTCCTCATCATCGTCGTCCTCCTCCTCCTGCTCCTCCTCCTCCTCCTCCTCCTCTGGGCCGTGGCCCGAGATGAGCGGAACGCCGATCCATGCATCCACCGTCCTCGTACTGAGCCCTCGGCTGGACCTCCCAACGCTCAACGGAAGTGGCGACAGTTGCGCAGTTGGCAGCCCCCAGGGATGCGAGGCCTAGTCTTGGGTCGGGCATGTCCTCCTGCAGGCGGACTTTGGAAGGAACATGAAAGATAGTCAAAAACGATCAGAAATAGTCAAAGATATCGAACAATCGCCCCCAGACCATTTTTTCTATTTCAATATTCCTCCTGTAGAGGGACATGCCCGACTTGAGCCTAGTCCGAATCCTTTGGAGACCGCACGGGTCTGGACCTCCCAGGAGCCCACGAACGTGGCAGGAGCTGCACAGCTGGCACAGCCCCTCGGGGAGGGCGAGGCCGCGTTCGGACCCCCTCGAAGGACGCACTCCGCCGGAGCTCCCCCCGGGAGCCCACGAGCGCTGCAGGAGTTGCGCTGCGCAGCTGGACTGGGGCGGGAAGGGTGGGGTGGACGGCCGAGGGAGAGTGGGGGCGGGCGGGGGGCAGGGTGGGACGGCGGAGCGGTGCACGGGTGCTTGGGACAGATTGGATGGGGCGAAGGGGGGCAAAAAAAAGATGGGCCGGAGCGCTCCCCCAGGGAACCCGAGAGGTTCGAGGACACGACGGTTTCAAGTCGGCGGCTTTCCCTGGATGTCGGCCTCCGGGACCCGTTTTCGGGCCCGGGGAGCATCTGGGGCCCGCTGTCGGGCCCGGGGAGCCTCCTCCCCCTCCCTCTCCTCCTCCTCCTCCTCCTCCTCCTCCTCCGCCTCCTCCTCCTCCTCCTCCTCCTCCTCCTCCTCCTCCTCCTCCTCCTCCTCCTCCTCCTCCTCCCCCTGCTCCTCCTCCTCCTCCTCCTCCTCCTCCTCCTCCTCCTCCTCCTCAGATCCAGGTCAGTAATTGAACGGCAGTCAAAGACCAATTGGATCCTGGACGAGAAACCACCTCTGGGGAAGGGGTCGGGACCTCTGGGGCTGCGGATTGAAAAAACTCCGATCGGCGGATGTCTGGGAAGCCCGCAGGGAGGCGAGCCCCAGCTGGGATCCCTTTCGAGTCCGCACTCCGCGGGACCTTCCAGGAGCTCGCGACGAGAGTGACAGGAGTTGCACGGCTGGCAGGCCCCCCGAAGGGAGGAAGTGGCGACAATTACGCAGATGGCATCTGTCGGGGAGCACGAGGCCTAATCTAGGACCGCGTAGCAAAGCACTCCGCAAGGCCCCCAAGGAACTGACGAACGTGACGAGAGTTGCGCGGTTGGCGGCACCCAAGGAGGGGAGGTCTCGAGCGAGTCCGCCCCAGAGAGGGCGAGAGGAGGAAGGAGGCAGGAGTACTCTATTCGAAACGAGAACCCGCAGCAAGGTTGGAAGAACTGTCACCCCACTCCCTTCCCCCGCCCTCGGCCCAAATGGCACCCAGACAAGTCCGGGGTTCTCGAGCACCGGCATGGCCAGCGACATGGAGCTGTCCTCGTGCCGAGGGCACTTGGCGAGATCGGGCGAGAGCAGGCTACACACGCAAACACACACGACTCCGCGTACATGCACACACACACAAACACACACGCACACACAGTCCTTCCGCCCTCCGACGGCCTTGTGGTCCACTGGCACATGATCAGCCGTCGGGGCACTAAGGTGGTACGCCTTGGTTACAGGGCGCTTGCAGGGGGGGGGGGCGTCCAAGAGGGGAGTTCACAAATCATGGTCCAAGGCACGTGCGCGGCCCACGGGGCGTGTCAAAACACAAGAAGGTGGGCATGACATCTGGGCAGATATCATGGCCCCGGCGACGATGTCCATCCTCCCTTGGCATCGCCTCCCTCTTGGCAAGGGCGAAGGGCAGGCGACGACGCGCAGGAGCCCAGAAATGCAGGGCGCGGCCGGGAGACGGTCAGCGCTCGACGGAGAGGCACCATAGCCGGGGACTATCCCAAGGAAAATCAAGGAGAGGCGGGAAGAAGTGGACGCGGGATACGAACAGGGCAGGACTCTCAATTTTTGAGCGCACGCGGCCAGGGCGAAGAGCCACCCGGGCGGTCCAAGGTCACCATACCATACAGCACCAAGAACGAGCAGTCCAGACGCACACACACACACACACACACGAGGAGTCCTGTTTGAACTGCGGAGGAAACGCACGCAAACACATACATATATACATATATACATATATGTGTGTATAGATCTGCAAGTGTGTATACATATATATATATATATATATATATATATATATACTAGAACCACGCGCGCGCTTCGCGCGCGCTTAGGTTCTAGCTAATTAGGATCGTCACCGTCGATCTGCGGCGGCGGGGGAAGGCCCCGAAACGAAGAAAGCCCCGAACCGCACCACCACCACGACGAAACGGCCCCCGCCCAAAACGTCCGAAAAGCATTTGTATTGGTTGTTGCGTCGCCAGGAGTTCTGGGCTCCCTCCTCCTCGTGTTCCTACCTCCTCTCTGGACGTCCGATGTCGTGATGTTTTCTGTGCGCGGCCCCTGGACCTCTCGACGACTTCCTAGGGATGGTTTTTACCTAACAGCGAAGACTGATAGGTTTCTAGTGGACTCAAAAGAGCTCACAGATCACTCCACAGGGGGGTCCGGGCAGGTGTTGGGAGTTGCCGGGCGGCAGGGTGCCCCGCTCGTTTTTCACCAACAGTCACACACTTCGTGCTCTTCGACTTCCCAGAACTCCATTCCCAGGCCACATTCTGGAGGGCCGGATGCAACAGTCACACACTTCGTGCTCTTCGAGTTCCCAGAACGCCATTCCCGGGCCACATTCTGGAGGGCCACTTCGTGCTCTTCGAGTTCCCAGAACTCCATTCCCGGGCCACATTCTGGAGGGCCGGATGCAACAGTCACACACTTCGTGCTCTTCGAGTTCCCAGAATTCCATTCCCGGGCCACATTTTGGATGCCCGGAGCCAACTGTAGGCCACTTCCTGCTCTTCGATTTCCCAGAACTCCATTCCCGGGCCACATTTTGAATGCCCGGAGCCAACAGTAGGCCACTTCGTGCTCTTCGAGTGCCCAGAACTCCATTCCTGGGCCACATTTTGAATGCCCGGAGCCAACTGTAGGCCACTTCGTGCTCTTCGAGTTCCCAGAACTCCATTCCCGGGCCGCATTTTGATGCTGATGCAGAGGCTGAGAATGGTGATGCTGATGCTGAGGCTGAGGCTGAGGCAGGCAGGCTGAGGCTGATGAGGCTGAGGCAGGCTGAGGCTGAGGCCGAGGCTGAAGGCAGGCTGAGGCAGACGCTGAGGCAGGCTGAGGCTGAGGCAGGCTGAGGCTGAGGCTGAGGCTGAGGCAGGCTGATGCTGAGGCAGGCTGAGGCTGAGGCTGAGGCTGAGGCAGACTGAGGCTGAGGCAGGCTGAGGCAGACGCTGAGGCAGGCTGATGCTGAGGCAGGCTGAGGCTGAGGCTGAGGCTGAGGCGGATGCAGGCTGATGCTGAGGCAGGCTGAGGCACAGAGGCTGAGGCTGAAGGCAGACTGAGGCTGAGGCTGAAGCAGGCTGAGGCTGAGGCTGAGGCAGGCTGAGGCTGAGGCTGAGGCAGGCTGATACTGAGGCAGGCTGAGGCTGTGACTGCGACTGCCGCTGCCACTGCGACTGTCATCGCGAATGCGACTGCGACTGCGAGAACAGCAGAACTCTACAACTGGATTCTCATCTGAATCTTAAGGGGAATGCTTCCATATATGCTTCTACACATCGCTGTTAGGTTGCTTTGCCGGGATAATTTTTTTCATCCTGAGTCGTTTTCTGACGGTCCCGGGACCCTGCGAGGGGCCCCGGAGGCCGAAAATTTACAAAAACCGCCGTCGTGATTTTTCCAAGACGTCGGAGGTCCAGGTCGTTCGTCCCGCCTCCCCAGACCTCCGACGTCGTATTTTTTGCGACCTCGGGCCCAGGAATCGATTGGGAAAACGCACATGGGAAGGCAAGAAATGATGGACCCATCATGTCGTAACTGTGCCTTGATCAGTGGGACGGGCTTCGCACCGCCGCACATCACAAGACACGCTCCAGCGGATCCAGCCATGGCGGCGTCGGGGACTGCAGAAGGTCGCAAGGACACGGAATCTGAAAGGAAGAGAGAGAAAGATAGAGAGAAAGAGAGGGAAGAAGGCCAGAGAGCGCTGAAAGATACAAATACTGGAACCCTCTTGGGATTTTTTGGGGGGCCTCGTCCGGCCGCTCGCTGGGAGTTTGACGTAGCTTCTCGGGAGCCTCTGAACCTGTCGGGGGCCTCCTGGAAGCAGGTTCGAAGCATTTTGGGGGCCGATTTGGGGCTTCTCGGGGCCTCCTTTGGGCCTCTTGGGGGTCTCCTGGGGCCTCTTGAGGGGCCTCCTTGGGGCCTCCTGGCGGCCTCTTGGGGCGGAAGGCTCGAGCTTGCGGTTCGTGGTCCCCCTCTGGGCCCCCTCTTGGGCCCGTCTTGGGGCCCTCTTGGGCCATCTTGGGCGCCTCTTGGGCCGTCTTGGGGCCCTCTTGGGCTGTCCTGGGGCCCTCTTGGAAGCTTCTTGGGCCGTCTTGGGGCGGTCTTGGGCGCCTCTTGGGCCGTCCTGTAACGTCGGAAAGCCCAAAAGGCGACTTTGTGAAAAATGTACGTTTTACGAAGGGAATGGGCCAATTTTTGCGTCTAGGGGCCCTCTTGGGACGCATGTTGGAGGCTTCTTGGGGCGTCTTGGGGGCGTCCTTGGACGTCTGGGGTCTCCTGGGGCCTCTTGAGGGGCCTCCTGGGGGCCTCCTGGCGGCCTCTTGGGGCGGAAGGCTCGAGCTTGCGGTTCGTGGTCCCCCTCTGGGCCCCCTCTTGGGCCCGTCTTGGGGCCCTCTTGGGCCATCTTGGGCGCCTCTTGGGCCGTCTTGGGGCCCTCTTGGGCTGTCCTGGGGCCCTCTTGGAAGCTTCTTGGGCCGTCTTGGGGCGGTCTTGGGCGCCTCTTGGGCCGTCCTGTAACGTCGGAAAGCCCAAAAGGCGACTTTGTGAAAAATGTACGTTTTACGAACGGAATGGGCCAATTGTTGCGCCTAGGGGCCCTCTTGGGACGCATGTTGGAGGCTTCTTGGCGCGTCTTGGGGGCGTCCTTGGACGTCTGGGGTCTCCTGGGGCCTCTTGAGGGGCCTCCTGGGGGCCTCCTGGCGGCCTCTTGGGGCGGAAGGCTCGAGCTTGCGGTTCGTGGTCCCCCTCTGGGCCCCCTCTTGGGCCCGTCTTGGGGCCCTCTTGGGCCATCTTGGGCGCCTCTTGGGCCGTCTTGGGGCCCTCTTGGGCTGTCCTGGGGCCCTCTTGGAAGCTTCTTGGGCCGTCTTGGGGCGGTCTTGGGCGCCTCTTGGGCCGTCCTGTAACGTCGGAAAGCCCAAAAGACAACTTTGTTGAAAATGTACGTTTTACGAAGGGAATGGGCCAATTTTTGCGTCTAGGGGCCCTCTTGGGACGCATGTTGGAGGCTTCTTGGGGCCTCTTGGGGGCTCCTTGGACGTCTGGAGGCCATCTTCAGCATCTCGGAGCCCTCTTGGAGGCCTCTTGGAAGTTTCTTGGGCCGTCTTGGGCGCTTCTGGGGCCGTCTTGTCTGACCGGGGAGGCCTCCGGCAAGCCCCGACGAGCCTCCGGGCCCCCCGGGGTGCACATTTGCGGTCGGGGTCCCGGCCCGGGGCCCCCGGACCCGGTGCGCCGTTATATGTATATATGTATATATATATATATATATATATATATATATATATATGTATATATATGTATGTATATGTGCGTGTTGGCGTTGCGGCCACGCGCGCAGCAACGCGGCAGAGTCAGGCAGGCTGCAGAGTGGAGACAGGCGCGCGTGGCGGGCCAAGCTCAGCGGCAGCAGGGCATGCAGGGTTCACCCACGGGGAACCTCGCTGCACGACTCAGTGTACACAGACACACTGTTTCGGGCGCAGCCAGCTGGAGCAATAGCCGCTCAAGCGCTCCGGGCACTCAGTCTGGCTAAGACGGGCTGACCCTGGGCCGAGCGAGGCTCCCAGGAATCCACCCTGGCCAGCCAGCAACTGCAACGGGGGAAGCGCCTGCCCCTCGCAGGCACCAGTGGCTGGGGGCGGCGGGCAGCGGGCAGTGGCGAGGAGCAGCGGGCGGCGGCGCCCAACGGGCGCCGACGGGCCGAGCCCCTCACGGGGCAGAGGCGGGGTCCGCCGGCGGCGGTCAGTGGCGGGCAGCAGCTGGCGGCGGCGCCAGACGGGCACTGGCGGCGCCCGCGGGCGGCGGGCAGCGAGCAGAAGGCCGCAGCGCCTAGCGGGCGAGAGCTTGCCGAGCCTCTAAGGGGCAGCGGCGGAGCAGGGCAGCATCGCAGGGGCCGACGACACCGGCGACAGCGACACCGCGGCGTCGGGGAATGGCGACAGCCGACCGAGGAAGACAAGCACGGTGAGCGTGCATCGGAGTCGCGTCGAAGCTGCAAAATAGAGAACGTATCACCCAAACACACACACACACACACACACACTTTTTGGCGTCGCGGCCCTGCACGCACACACACACACACACACACACACACACACACACACACACACACACACACACACACACGCACACACACACACACACACACACACGCACGGGCACGCGCGCAGACGCTGACCAACACTTCTACTCCGCTTTATATTAGCCGCAGTGGCGCGGGCGGCCAGGCTCGCGCCACCAGGCATGGCCGCATGAACGCTAGAGCAAGCGACGACAAACAATGAGCGATATGCAAAGGCTCAGGAATTCTCGCAACGTCCGCCGTCGGCTACGATACCCGACACTGTTAGTTGGCACAAGTTGATGAGACATCCCAATTCTCTACACAAAGCCACGGCTTCCTCCACCGTGCAGTTGCAGCAACAGATGGTCGTTCGCATCCGAGACACGGACGCGAAAACTGCACACATACACATGTGACGATTGCGCTCCAGCCGAGAACCGTGTGATGCTGGGTGAGGAGCACACTCACACGAGCATGGCAGGAAAACAAGACGCAATAGAAACGAGGCCAAGCGACGTGGCCGTCCGATGCCGACAGCCCGTGGACGCCTGGGTCACCTGGGAAAGCGGAAAGCCCAACCGTCACTGCCTGGAGAGGTGGAGCCCGCGAGAGCAAACGCGGCCCTTCGATGCCGAATGCCGGTTGACGCCTGAAGTGCCTGCACACTGTTCTGCTCCAATGTGACAATAATGTCGCGGTCGCAACCAGAAGTGTTACGGGTCACGTCGGCAGCGAACTGGCGCAACCCCTGTTGTGGAAGCGCGTGCGAGCCTGAATCGAATCGTCTAACCACGTGGGGGCGGTTGCGCCCTGTGTCCGTGCCGGTTCTCTCCAGTCGACTCTGTCATGCTTATCTCTTGCCCATCCGCTGCATTCCGTTCCGCCGGCTGGTTGCATGGGGCGAGCACGCTCCTGTGCCCAGGCAGGCTAGCTCGCTCCTCTCCTCCTCTCGCGGGCACCTGCGCCCCGAGTCCGGCGCCCTCCGCTCTTGACGTTGATCGGACTTGGTGTGCTAGCACGAAGCGTTCAGGCATCAAAAAAGACCGACCTGGCGATGCGGTAAGGAGCCATGTGGCCGGGCGGGCGCAGAGATCCTGAGCCCTCCCTCCCGCCTCCTCCGGCCTGCCGCCTGGCCTCCAGCTCTCTGCAGAGCTCGGCCTCCTGGCGGCCTCGCGCTGCCGTGGAGCCCGCCCCGCCCCGCCGCCGCGGGTGGCTCCACCACGTCGCCGAGGGGCTCGGCGATGGGCCGCCGAGGGCGAGACCCACCCGTCTCCCGGGCGGGGTGGGCCGACAGGCCCCCCTCGGCGAGGAGTGGGCGATTTTTTCGGGGCCGGTGCAGCTGCCCCCCCCTGACAGCCATCCGCCCCCGACGCTCCCCCTGGCTGGCATCGACTGGGCCTCCTGTCGTGCTCGCGCTCGGCCCGGCGGCTCGACTCGCGTACCCGTTCGCCCCCTCGCGCGCTTCCCGCGGCAGCCGCACCGCACCGTCGGCGCTCCACGGCGCCCCAAGCTCCCATTCCATCCCCTCGCCCTCCGCGCCGTGCCCCTCGCCTCCTCTCCCTGGCCGCCGCTGCGCAGCCCCTCCCCCGCGCCCCCTGCAGCACGCGGCCGCACGGCTCCACAAGCGCACTCCACTATTCGCAAAGCAACTACTCGCAAATGACCTCGATCCGCCGCGGAGAATTCACGATACGTGTAGTACATCGAGGCGAACAAAAATGCTTCGAACATTTGCGAGTAGGCACTTTGCGAGTAGTGGAGCGCGCTTGGTGAACGGCACACAACGCTACCCGTGCCCGTCTCCCCTCTCTCGGCGGTCGCCCTCTGCCCCCATCGCTGCCCTACAAGCCTGCCGCTCCGATGTTACCCGCCAACGCGCACGGCTTGGCCGGCCGCCCTTGGCGGCGCTGTCCCCCTGGCGCTCTCGCCACCCGCACGCGGCAGCCGCCTTCTCCTCCACTCGCGCCCCTCGTCGTGCTGTGGTCTCCTCCTCCTCCTCCTCCTCCTCCTCTTCCTCCTCCTCCTCCTCCTCATCCTGCTCCTCCTCCTCATCCTCCTCCTCCCACCTCCTCCTCCTCCTCCTCCTCCTCCCCCCTCCTCCTACTCCTCCTCCTCCATCTCCTCCTCCTCCTCCTCCTCCTCCTCCTCCTCCTCCTCCTCCTCCTCCTACTCCTCCCCCTCCTCCTCCTCGCGTCCCGAGGCCTCACCCTTGCCGGCCGCGGCGGCCGAGGGCCGCCTGGCAACCTGTGCCCCTCGCCGGGCCCGTCGCTCGCCTCGGCGACTCCGCTTCCTCGGCCCTGCCGGTCGGCTGCATGCACCCGTTCGTCTTTGCGTTCCCCTTGCCTGCATCTGCCTGCCCCTCGCCTACAGTCAACCCGTATAGTAGGGATGCGCGATAAGGATGCAAGGCCCTTGGAAGCCCATTTCGAAGCTTTCGAGCGGGGCGCGACCAACGAGAGTGGCCAAGGATGCACCGATGAGGCAAGGATGCAAGGATACCCTTGGGAAGGTTGTCCGTCCTTACTATGCGGGTTGACTGTAGGACGCCTCGGCTCTGGATCGCGCGCGGCCACCACGCGTGAGAGTGCAGTTTGGGCCTGCGCGTCCCACATCTCGTCGACCAGTCGGTGCTGCACCATCGCAGATGGGGAAAAGAAGTAAAAACTACAAACAAACAAAAACACTCGCACAAACTCGTGCCCAGCCCCTCACCCCACCCAACCTCACACAGCGCGCGAAGCCGGCGAGGAGGAGGAGGAGGAGGAGGAGGAGGAGGACGACGAGAATGAGCGGACGAAGAAAAGTATTTACAAAACTGTTTCGCGATCGGGGATGTTTGTCCAAGAACGGCTGGAGAAGATATAGCCCAACGTGCCACCGTAGGAATAGACACTTTCCAGCAGCCCAGGGGGCATAAGTAATTACCCGACGACGGAAACATCTATATGAACCATTCTTCGCCCGCGACAACAACGACGAAGAAGAGGAGGACGACGACAGCGACGAGGGACAGAAGAAACAGAAGCAGAGATGGGAGGACAAGACGCCAGCAGCAGACGCAGGAGCGGTAGGCGCAGGAGGCGCAGAACGACCACGACGACGACGACGACGACAAAGACGACGACCACAAAGACGACGACGACAAAGACGACGACGACAAAAACGAGGACGACGACGACAAAGACGACGCCGTGCGGCAGGTCCAGGCCCTCGTAGGCGGACGCCGGCAGCGAGATCGCGGCCGGGGCGGCGGCAGCGGCGACCGCGGCCGCGGCTGCACCTGCCCGAGGGGCGCCGCCGTCGTCGTCGTCGTCGTCGGCGTCGTCGTCGTCGGCGTCGGCGTCGGCGTCGGCGTCGGCGTCGGCGTCGGCGTCGGCGTCGGCGTCGGCGTCGGCGTCGGCGTCGGCATCAGCGTCGTCGGCGTCGGCGTCGGCGTCGGCGTCGGCGTCGGCGTCGGCGTCGGCGGCGTCGGCGGAGACGGCGTCGGCATCGGTGACGCGGGTGCAGAAGGGAGGGAGGGATGGAGGGAGAAGGGAGGAGGGAGAAGGCAGGATGTAGGAGGAGGAGGAAGAGGCGAGGAGAACTCTGCCAGTCCTGTTGGGGGCTAACAGGCTGCGTGGCTATCCCAACCCAACCCGAATACCCAAATTGCGGGTTGGGGTGGCTACGGCTTCCACATGTGTTTTGTTCGATGTTCCCCGACGCCCCCCCCACTGGGAATGGAGGACACAGTGGGACCTTCGAATTGGGTTGGGGTGGTTTTGCGTGCGGTGAGCGGCGGAGAGTTCTATTCTCTACAGCCACTCCGGTGCGAAGGTGTCAGATGTTGCGCGTTCCGGCTCCTCGTCCCGATGTTGAAGGTTGCCGAACGGTCGGCCCCGCCTGGCCGAAGAGCGCCCCGTCACCGCCTTGAAGTCACATCCACTGAACTTTCTTGGGGCCCTGGGACACGCGGATCACGACACACGCCTGCTCCCGAATCCAGAACCCCGTCAAGTTGCAATAAAGTCGCAGTCCCCTGGCCACAGTCTCAAACGATGAGGCCGTAGTTGTGCGAGGCCACACTCTCCTGGCAAATGGCTGTGCGCTCGCGCTCCCGAGGCCACACTCCCGCTCAAAGTAATTATATCAAGCTCGCGCCCCCGAAGCCACAACCCATCTTGCGCTACGATGCACTCGCGCTGACGAAGCCGCAACCACCCTGCAGAATCCCGCCGGGCCGCCCTTCCGCAGCTCGCAACGCATTCGCGCCCCGGTTTCCGGAGCCCGATGTGCAGAGAGGCACACGCTCGCGCGCAAGAGGCCACAACCCCCTTTACGCAGTACATCACACTCGCACCCCCGAGGCCACTGTCCCCAGTGAAGCAAAGCGGGTGCGCACTTCCGAGGCCACAGCACAATGGAAACAGCAACACGCTCGGGCTCCCGAGGCGACAGACCCCCCCCGCAACTGCCACCGCGCTCGCGCCCCCGAAGCCACGATCGCGAGTGAAGCACAACAGTTCGTGCGCACGAGGCCACTGTCCCTTCCAGAGTACGTCTCGGTCGCGCTCTCGAGGCCACACCCCCTGCGCAGATTGCGACGCGCTCGCGCTCCAGAGGCCACGGTCGCCACGACCCTCTGCACGATGCAGCAGGCTCGTGCTGCTGGGGTAACCCCCCGGTGTAACTCCTGGCCATCGCTCGGACGTCCATTTCCTGTGCTTTTTTCGGTTTCGCGCGTGGGTTTTCTCCAAATGATCAAAGATGCTCCTCGATGGTCCTCGCCAAAGGAAAAATGCACACGTCCGAGCGATGCCAAGACTCCTGGCGGCGCGCACCAGGGGGGCGGGGGGAGGGGGGAAGGCTTCCTGGAAGGAGGCCGCATCTTAGAAGGCGCGGGCCTGGCCAATCCTCACTGCGGGTTCGCGCCCCCGACGTCTCAGTCCGCCGTGGGCCGCAGTGTTGTCGCGCGCCCGAGGCCGACGTCCCTCCTGCGCCACGCCGCGCCCGCGGTCCAGAGGCCACGAGCCCCCGCCACGGAGGCTGCCCACAGGCGCTCCCCCCTCCAGGAGCCGGGAAACAAGACAAGGCAGATCTGTCGTATGCCACGATCTGCAGTGGTTCTGTTTTCCCCCCTCCCCGCCCCAAGCTGTTTCCCAAAAACTCGGTCCTGGACCACCCGACGCCAGGAAGCCTCGAAAGCAGCGAGGGGTGCAAAGAACCCACAGACTGTCCGAATCAGCGTCCAACAACAACGTTCCCACTCACGATGATCTGCTGACCACCAGGATCCACCGCACGATGCCCCCAGCACTGCCTCAGCACAGCACCCAAACACCCCAGTACGACCTTGACATATCCCGCGATGACATATGTATATATTTATATATATACATATACACATGTATATATAGATTCCCCAATCAGAGCTTGCCTCTGTAGGGGTCCTAGCGGATTCATATGGCCAGGTTAGGTTTGCCGCCGATTTTCGCCGCACGCCCGGGGTGCCCGGGTGCCCGGGTGCCCGGGGGTGCCCGGGTGCCCGGCCGGGGTGCCCGGATGCCCAGGATGCCCGGGTACCCGGGGGTGCCCCGCTGCACGCCCAGGTGCTTGGGTGCCTGGGGGTGCCCAGGTGCCCGGGTGCCTGGGTGGCCGCGCGTGCCCGGGGGTGCCCTCTAGCCCTATAGCCCTACGCCCTATAGTCCCATAGCCCTATAGCCCAATAGCCCTATAGCCCTACACCTCTAAAGCCCTATAGCTCTATAGCCATCTAGTTCAATAGCCCTATAGCCCTATAGCCCCCTAACCCTGGAGCCCTGATGGGGGGGGGGGGCTTTTCTCCGGCATCATATATATATACACAGATATGTATACATATATGCATATGCAAATACACATGCAAATGCATATACATATACATGTACATATACATATACATATACAAATACAAATGCATATACATATACACATACATATACATATACAAATACAAATACATATGAATATGCATATACATATACATACACAGGTTCATATACATATACATAGTCATATACGTAGTCTTATACAAACTCATATACAAGTACATATGCATGTACATGTACATATACATATGCATATACGTATACATATACATATACATATACACATAAATACACATACACATACACCTATACATATACATATCTATACATGCATAAACATATACATATACACATGCAAATGCATATACATATAGTTATACATGTACATGTACATATACAAATACATATACATATACAAATACATATACATATTCATATACGTATACAAATACATATACATGTACATATACATATGCATGTACATATACATATACATATACATATACATATACATATACATACACATACACATAAACGTATACATATACATAATCATATACATATACATATACGTATACATACACATATACATATACCGAAATATAAATTTATATACAAACGTATACAAATACAAATACGTATACATATACATAGACCCATACATACACATATACATACACATATACATATACATATACATATACACACATACAAATACATATGACTATATATATACACATAGTCATAAACATATACGTATACATATACATATTCATATCCATATACGTATACATGTACATATACATATACATATACATATACATATGCATGTACGTATCCATATACATATACATACACCTATACATACACATATGCATATACATATACCTATGCATATACATATACATATACATATGCATATACGTATACAAATACATGCACATATACATATACATGTACATATACATATACATATATACACATACAAATGCAAACACCTATACATATATATATACACATATATGAATATATATATATATATATATATGCACATACATACAATTACATATATATAGAGAGAGGGGGGATGACCCAGGGCGAAGCCCTTACGCACACATGAAGGGAACAAGGGAAGCGGGGAGCGGCCACCTCGTTCCGGCGCGATGCGGCCACCTGCGCATCGACCCCAGGCCTGGGGCCCTCTCCGCGAGCCTGGCACCTCCTGGCCAGGGAGGCACGCCTGCACACCGGCCCCGCGGGCCCACGACGCGTCCGGCCGCGGTCGCGCACGGCGCTAGCCAGGGGCACGCCAGCGAACAGACACAAGTCCCAGGATTCCCATATATTGGTTCAGACTTTCTGGGGGGGGGTCGTCTCTCCCCCCCCGCTTCCCGTCCTCTCCCATACTCTCCGGGGAATCGACGATTCTCTGTGCCCGTGCTTTTCCCCTCCTGGGCACGACGCTGGAACACACCGCGCTCTGCGAACAGCACCGCTGCCAACACGACGGCGACTGAGCACACGCTATGGGCGCTTGCCGAGCAGATCGCCACACGTTCTCGAGCCCGCGGTCGGTCGGCCCGCAAGGACACTGGGGCCTCCCCGCACCACCGCTCGACTGCAGCGGCGCCTCCTGCAGAACGCACGGCGGCGGACCCTTCGCCCGCGATCGATCCCAGCCGGCATCGGCCGATCGACCATGCCACCCCTGGCGATGGGCGATGCTGCGGCGATTCGTGCGAGATCGGCCATGCGAGAGTTCACTCGGTCATGGATTGCGCTGGTTCACGCGGGTCGGCGCACGGAGGCGACTGCGAGACCAAGACCCCACGTCCTACGATATGCGATATACGGATGCGTTGTACGGGCCATGGAAACAAGTGGCACGTGTGCCATGGCTCTTGCACAAAAAGGAAGGGGGAGGAGGAGGAGGAGGAGGAGGAGGAGGAGGAGGAGGAGGAGGAGGAGGTGGAGGAGGAGGGGGGAAGAGGGGGCAAGACATCGCCCCTCGGGGCCCAGCAACGGGGCCCAAATCCCAGGCGGGGAGAGGGGGGAGGTGCGTCGCGACGCGGAATAAAGCTCGGAGCGGAGGGGCACGGGGCGGAGGTCCCACTGGGGCGCTGGGGGCGCGGAGAGGAGGGGGGGGAGGTGGTGTGCGTCGCGACGCGGAATAAAATGGTCGGGGCGGAGGGGGCATTGGGCGGGGCTTGGGGCAGAGGGCCACGGGGCGGGGGTCCAACTGGGGCGCTGGGGACGGGGGGGGGGGGGAGGTGGTGTGCGTCGCGACGCGGAATAAAATTGTCGGGGCGGAGGGGGCACGGGGCGGAGCCCCCACTGGGGCGCTGGGGACGCGGGGAGGGAGGTGGGGGAGGTGGTGTGCGTCGCGACGCGGAATAAAACGTTCGTGGCGGAGGGGGCAGTGGGCGGGGCTCCCGCTGGGGCGCTGGGGACGCGGGGGGGCTCGGGGCAGAGAGCCACGGCGCGGGGGTCCCACTCTGGCGCTGGAGACGCGGTGAGGAGGGGGGGGGGGGGGGGGGCGACGCGGAATAAAGTGGTCGGAGCTCTAGACACCCTGCGCAAGAGGATAAGCCCTGGGCCCCCAGAAGCCCCCAGGGGCCCACGGAGACCTCTGAAAAGCCAATCAAAAACCGGAAAATGCACACTCCGTGCCCCCGACGCGTGACCCAAGCATCCGACGTCGTGGATTGTTCGATTCAGTGCCTCTGGAAACCCCCGAGCCCTGCCCTGGGAGCCGGCGCATCGAGCAGTCCGGCAGTAGCGAAACCACTAACCACAAGTCCCTTGAGCCCATGCCGGAGGAAACTCACGGAAGAAACTCTGGGAAGAGCCGATGCCGGAGGAAGCGAGCTGCGCGCCCACCATCTTCCGCCACGCGCAGCGGGCATCCGCCGCCGCGACGCTCTCGCCACGAGCGGCGAAAAGCCTGTCCAACACAAGGGGGGGACCCCTGACAGGCCCTGAAAGGGCAGGCCAGCATGACCCCAGAAGGGGATACGGGCATGCAAGCACGAACGCAACGCTCAAAAATCCCCTGAGACTATGCAGCGGGGAGCTTTCGGAGGAGGCGGCAACGGCATCAGATCATAACGAGGGCGTCAGCACCAGACGCGCCGAGCTGGCGCCCACCTCCCTCCGCCACGCGAGGCGGGCCTCCGCCGCCCCCCGGCAGAGTCGCCACGCGACGCCCCCCCGCGCGGCGCGCAGGCGCTCGCGCCCCCCCTGGACCTCGCGGAGACTCCACGCGCGCCCGGCGGGAGCAAGGAGCTGCGCCGGCCGCGCTATAACATCCGCCGCCCGACGGCGCCGCCGCAGTCTCGGCGGGCGGCGCAGGCGCCCGCCGCTCGCATCGGACGCCCGGCGCGCCAGCGCCGGCGCCCACTGCTCACGGCGGGCCCTCAGCGCTCGCGCCTGCGGATCGTCCGGGGCGGGCCGCGGCAAGGATACTCTGCCCCCGGGCAGGCCGGCTGGTGCGAGCCTCGGCAATCCCCGAGGCCGCGGGCCAGGCGGCGGGCCCGCCGGCGGAAGCGAAGGACGCGCGTGGGCGCACGGCATCACCGACTGGCTGGAGGGGAAGCGCTGCTCGGGACCCCTCCTCCTTCCAAGCAGCCTGGGCTGGGGCGTGGGCGCTAGACTTCAGCAAGCTGGCGGCGGCCGGGGGCCGCGGGGCACCCGCGGGTCTGAGGATGCAGCGCGCGCCCTTTGTCAACGGCCCCATCGCGCAGCAGCGCAAATTCCCCGGCGCCGCGTTGACTTCCTCGCTTCCACGCCGAAGCCTGCGGCCACGCACAGGATACAGGATGGTCGCTACGTCGTCGGAACCGTTGGCGCGCGCACTCAAGTAGACGCCTAGCATCGCCTCGCTGAGCTCGTCGCCCCCCTGCTCTTCCGAATATGGCGGGGCCTTCGCCAAGCTGCGGGGCACCCCGGGCGGGGTGGTCCAGGCTCGCCCGAGGCAGACTGGGACCCCCCGCTGCCAGGGGGGCCCGAAGGGCGCTTCCAATGCCGAATGCCGAGTCGGCTTCCGACTTGCGGCATCCAGCCCCTCGTCGCCGACGAGGGGCACATCACAAGCGGCTCCTTCAGGGAGCCAGCAGACCGAGTGATTCCCGCGGGTCCAGAGAGGTTTTGCCTCTACACCCTCAAGAGGGAACCCTAGTGCCAGTAGGCGCGCGTCGCCAAGAGACCAGCGGGGCAACGCCGCAGCCGCGGCCGGGAGACCCTCGCACGCGCGCCCAGATGCGGGGCGCTGGAGGAGTTCCTCCAGGAAGCCTTCCCATTTTGTCCCACATTTTCATACGAATCGATGTCCAACTGTGTCTGTGTCTACTTTCCCCCCTGGCCTTGACCGCCAGAGAGCTTCCTTCCCCGCCCAGCACCCCAGCGTCGACGACCAGGCGTCCGTCGTCACCTCCGCCAGCTCTTGCCCAGGAAAACCACCCACTGCGGGCCGCCCGCCCAGCCGAATCGGACCCTGACCACCGCGCGCGCTCCATCCTCGCCGGCCACTTGGTCCGCGCGCGGGAGAGACACCGATGGCAACTCGAAGCGAACCGAAACTGGGCCAGCCGCCAGCCGGGGGCGCTGGCGAGCCCCATCGAGCGGGCCCACGACTCTCCCTAGCGGCCACCGGGGGGTTCGCGAGCGGGGGCGAACTCGATATAACCCCTTGCGACTCCAGAGCTCTGAGCCCGGCGCCCAGGGCTGCGGCTTCCGCGAGCTCGGCAGCGGAGACCCGCTAGCAAACCCACTCGGCGGCGCCGGGTGGGGAAACAGCCGGCTTCGCCTCCGAGATGGACCAAGCACGGCGGGGTACCCGCGGCAGTCCCAGCCGCCTGGCGATAACAAAGTTCCTGGAAGCATTTGTCTTTGAGCCTCGTGGTCCGATAGACTTGGCTGCGAATCCCGATACACGCGGCGCCGATTCTGCCATCGGAGGGCACGGGGGGGTCGGAGGCCCGGCAATCCCGCAGAGAAGCACCGCAGGCTCTGGCCGAGCGGCGCCGTATCAGGCGCTCGGGGCTAGAGGCCGAATCCTGCCCTTCAGCCTCACGCCGATCTTGGCAGCCTCGCCGGACCGATCTTCAGCCCCTGCCTCCGACTCCGACTCCTGCTCTAGGATCTCGCCTATGCCGTCTGCAACGCCAGGCGCCGCATCGCCCGCCCCACTGCGACGGCGGCGATGGAGGCGGCGGCATCCACCTCCGCAGGCCAGGTAGCCGAAGAGCACCAGACCGCGCCAGAGCAGCCGGCCTCCCACGGCGAGAGAAACGCCACACGAGGGCCAGGCATCGGTACGTGGATAGCGCGGGCACCGCCAGCGTCGAGGGCGGCATACCCCTGGTAGCCGTGACCGCGGCAGAGGTGGATCCTCTTGGGGTCGGCCTGCCCCAAGCGCTCCTGGATGGCGCGCGAGCTGGTCCCCCTCGCGGCGTCGAAGAGCTCCCGGGGTCCGGCACGGTCGGCGCGGCTCACCCCTCGGGGGTCGACACGGACCAGCGCCACGTGCCCATCGATGCCCACGGGGACTGGTCCCACCGCCCTTTGATCTCCTCGGCGGAGCAGTCGGTGGTGACACGGCTCGAGCAAAACAGTGTTTGTCGTTGTCTTTCTGTTTTCGTTTTCCAACGTTCTGTCTTCCTTCCGCCTCTGCTGCAGAACACAATCAAAACGAAACGGCCCACGAAATCGCCAAAACACCGTGTCGCTCGAGCCCTGCATGGTGAAGGTGGGCCCTGTCGCTGGATCCAGGTCACTGTCGTCGGTTGCGGCGTCGCCAGCGGCAAAAGCTTGTCGATTCCAGGTTCGCTTGGCAAGCTCTTGGGGCACGGACATAAACTGAGGACGCCGCTGACGGACCATACGCACCAGCCGCACGGGGTGCAGATGGCCCCCACGGTGTGCGCGGTCAAGGCCAGGACGCTGGTGAAGCTCACGGCGAGGTCAATGCCCGCGACGATCGGCCACGCCGCTCAGAGGCGGTAGTCGCCCACGTGGCCCATGAGGTAAATCATCCAGCCGCCATCGGTGCTGAGGCAGACGGATTCCTTCCGAGTGGGGAGGACGCCTCCTCCACCGCCTGGAACGCCCAACCTCCCACCCCCTGGCTTCTCCAGGACCAAGATCCGCCATCAAAGGACCCCCAACTCGGGATGCAGGCCCCCGCCCCCCGATAGGGGGCCACATGCGAGCCCTACCCCTGCCCCCCACGATTGCTGAGAAGGGAGGGTGGGGCTCACTTCGCTCGGGAGCTCCCGAACGAAGTGAACCCCACCCTCCCCCTCAGAAATCGTGGGGTTCAGGGGTAGGGTTCGCATGTGGCCCCCTACCCGATGCAGGACACCTCGGGCCGAGCAGCGCGCCGGCGGCTCCGCGCCCCGCCCAGTGGAAAAAGGCTGGCGGCTCGGGCAGGCGGCGCGCCGGGCGGGGAGCCGCCCGCCGGCGGCCCCTCGAGCACGCCAGGCCTCGATTCTTCGGCGCCCCGGGTGGTGCCGATGTCTCAACGGGCGAGGAACGGTACAAAACAAACTGTTTCGCTGTCGGGAGCCCCCGCCAAGGAGCCCCAAGAGACTCCCAAGAGGTCCCCAAGAGGCCCCCAAGAGGGCTCCAGGGCCGGCGGAATGAGCAAAGCGTTTAAATAGACTGTTTCGCTGTCGGGAGCCCCTGTCACAGGGCGGCTGGAGAGTTTGCACCCTTGCGGTGGCACGTCAAGCCATAAACTTTCCAGCCGCCCTGGGGCAGCGACCCCGATGACGGAAAAGATGAGTTTGTACCGTTCTTCGCCCGCTAAATGTCAGCGTGCGCGACCGAGTCGGCGCACTCGCACCCGCACTGGGCCCCGCCCACGGCGCGCCCCACGGCGCGTTGGCGCCAGCCGGGACGAGCAGAAGGGCGGCCAGCACCGCCGCGCGGCTGCGCGGGCCACGCGGCGGCCGACCCTTCCCTCCCGCAGAGCCGCGGCAGCGTGCTGCGGCCGCACGGCCCCCTGTACGCCACCGACCGCATCGCCGAGCGACCTGGGCCGCCCCGCGTCGGTTTTCAGAAACTCCTGAAATTTGCGGGCAACTGGAGCGCCCAGCCTTGGGCCGCCTGAGGCCGACACCCAGCTTGAGTAAGAAAGGCTTCAGCCCCAGAGGGGAAGAGAGAGAGAGAGAGGCTGGCAATGGCCGGAGCAAGATCGGGGAAAATCCGCGCACTCCTGGTGGTTGAGGAAGCCTAGCGCTTATACAAAAAGCTGATCCCGAGTCCTTCTCCGATGCTGGGGGGCAGAGGAAAAAGCCTCCGGGTACCGAAATCGGCGCAAGGCCTCCGCCTTGACTTTTTCAAGACGCCCTTCATCCAGCTGCCCTCGCAGGGAGGGCGTGCGCATCATGGACCAAGGAACGCGCGCGAGAACGATGGGGGGCCAGAGGATGTGTTCAGAGAAGAACGCTAGAGAGATGGACGCTGGGAGATCTCGTGGGCCTGACCATGACATCGACCTCCCAGTCCAGAACATCAGCGCACCACGGTCAGCGCCGCAGTGCCGCCAAAGGGGGCCCAGCGCCGATCCAAGAAATCCGCACAGACCTCCGACAGGTTACCCTTGTTCATTTTTCTGTTGTTCGACGGTCCTCGACTCCCTCTCGGACTGCCCCTCGCAGAGAGCTCTGCCCTGCCGCTGCTCGCACCACCCTCCCCGCCGAGCCTTCGGCTGCAGGCACGCCCTGCGCCGGCGGCGGCAGGAAGGCCGGGCAGATGAAGCGGCCTCCCGCGCCATCCCCTGTTGTACGCTGGCCTGCTTTCCACCCGACAGGCTGCAGCGCCCCCCTTTCCTCCTCCTCCTCCTCCACCACCACCACCACCACCACCTCCGCCTCCTCCTCCTCCTCCTCCTCCTCCTCCTCCTCCTCCTCCTCCTCCTCCTCCTCCGCCTCCGCCTCCGCCTCCGCCTCCGCCTCCGCCTCCGCCTCCGCCTCCGCCTCCGCCTCCGCCTCCGCCTCCGCCTCCGCCTCCGCCTCCGCCTCCGCCTCCGCCTCCGCCTCCGCCTCCGCCTCCGCCTCCGCCTCCGCCTCCGCCTCCGCCTCCCTCCGCCTCCGCCTCCGCCTCCGCGCCTCCGCCTCCTCCGCCTCCGCCTCCTCCTCCTCTCCCTCCTCCTCCTCCTCCTCGCTCCTCCTCCTCCTCCTCCTCCTCCTCCTCCTCGCCTCCTCCTCCGCCTCCTCCGCTCCTCGCCTCCTCCTCCTCCTCCTCCTCCTCCTCCTCCTCCTCCTCCTCCTCCTCCTCCTCCTCCTCCTCCTCCTCCTCCTCCTCCTCCTCCTCCTCCTCCTCCTCCTCCTCCTCCTCCTCCTCCTCCTCCTCCTCCTCCTCCTCCTCCTCCTCCTCCTCCTCCTCCTCCTCCTCCCCCCCCCCCCTCCTCCTCCTCCTCCTCCTCCCTCCTCCTCCTCCTCCTCCTCCTCCTCCTCCTCCTCCTCCTCCTCCTCCACTCGACTTTTCAAGCTTGAGCCCCAGCGCCCGCGGTCCCTGCACTTCTTGAGTTCTCCATTCTGCTCTCTGAAACATGCTAGATTCCCCAGCAATCATTCTGAAACTAACACTGGTACCTCACGTCTCGCGAGGGTCGAGCAGGGCCGGCGGGAGCCGCAAAAATAAACAGTACGAATTGTGATCGACAAGGTAGTCGAAGTGCAACAGTGCCCTGGCTGGGCACAGAAAGAGGTAGCCGATCTCGGAGAGGTAGGCCACCAATGAATTAAATCCAAATCCGTTCCTCAGGCGAGGAGGGCCTGGTGACCCAGGCTCAAAAGATCCTTGCCTGGAGACTCCGGGCTCGGAGGAGACGTGGTGCTCAGTCAGCGTCAGCTAAACGCTCCAGGTCTCCCTCAGTGTACTCATTCTTCTTCTTGGCCTTGATAGTGACCAGCATGCTATGCTTGAACTCTATGTAGCCTGTCGCCAGGAAGTTGTGGAAAATCTCATCGGTGGTGCAATGCTTGGTGAGGCTGTTGGCCAGCATGTCCTTAGTGTCGCACCAGAAAGCGTGTCTGACCTTGTGGATAAGCCGCTTCTCCCGGAGTGATAGAATAATCAATCTTTGTGATAGATCCTGAGGAACTCCCTTCATGCCAGTGCACAGCTCATATAAATCTCTGCAGTCTGTCATGGTGTCGATCGGGATGTCGTAGCACGCATCGGCGTCTGCTTCGATGAGGTCCTCGAGCGAAGGTCGATTTGGCCATGTCAACTCTGTCGCTCTCATGGCGATCAGCTCGCAGTGGGTCAAACATCCGTGTTGACTGAGAGACTCAGCGTGTGAAGTGCTGTGCGAAATCCTTTTTCGCACGCTTGGCCGAGTGTACGAGGCAGTGTCCATATCCATTGCTCCAGTCGGGCTTGATTTTGCCGGAAGTAGTGAGACCGCACATTCGATCCGTCATCTTGATCGCCATCTGACCCTCGACTGCGCAGGAAGTCTTGCTGCTCGCATGGCTGGCATCTGCCACAGCAACCATGCGATAGGGAGGCTCCAACTTCATGAAAATGAGGCCGAGGTGTGAATGCTGCCAAGCTCGTCTCGTGATAGTATTTGCCATCTTCAAGTGAATGATCTTGGCGCTGCACACGTGCTGCTGCAAAACCACAACATCAGCGAGGATGTCCACGCGCGTGTAACACAGAAACAGAAGAGCACCCACGGCACCACGAAGTAGTGTAGTCTGAGTAGCGGACAGCTTGGTGTCATCCGAGGCGCCCTTGGGTATCTCCACGAGCTTGATGGCCAGTGCAAACTCGGTCTGGTGAAGTTTGTAGCCTCTTGGTATCTTTTCGTAGGTGATGCCGACGTGCTGCATGGGAGGCTTTACCACTGTCAGCTTGCCGAACCGTTCCTCCATCTTGATGAAGAGTGCCTTCTTGAACTCATTCGTTCCGGCAACACTGGCGTCGTCCACATGTAAGGTAGCCTCTCCGATCAAGGTGTTCTCAGCATCGTGCCAGGTGTAGAAGTTTTCGTCATAAAGAGAAACTCTGGCCGAGGTGAACTTCGTCAGAAAATATCTCAGGCACAGTTGCCAGAGAAGCGGGGCGTCATTCAGGCCATACATCGCCTTCAGAAGTTCTAGGCCGTACTCGGAAAAGTTGCTGGACGGTGCTCCAGGGAACTTCAGGTCTCTGAGATGAAACCATACGTTGTCTGGAACCACGATGACAACCTTCCTCTTGATGTCAGGCATCGGAACTTTGAGTGCCCGACACGCTTCATGCAGGTGCTCGAAGCTGAACCCTTGGAGAAAAGCACTGTCAACGTCCCATTCCTCGATGTCCCAGTCGCTGTTGGCCGCATCACTGACGAGGAGCTTCTGAGAGAGTCTTGTGGCAGTAGTGCTGTGCTTGGCTAGTAGATGCTTCTGTGGGTCCAGGAAGCCGCGGCAGCAGAGCCTACTCTTGATGACTCTGGTCCAACTTCCATCGGCTGCCTGCTTCCATTTCCACTTGCGCACCCAGACGCAATTGATGGGTAGCGTGTCCGAGTAGCTGAACTTGCGCGTCTTGAATACGTCGTGATTCACGAAATTGGCTAGCTCCGAGCGGTCGGCCTTCAGGATGTCTGCCTCGAAACGAACCATCTCTTCAGGGGTCAGATTGTCCGTCTCAGAATCAACCCTGAAGCAGGAGCCGACGCGAACGTCCATCCAGAAGCAGGTGCTACGCTGCCAAGGCCCAGGCAGAGTGACATCTGCCGCTGTAGCAGTCCAGGTGCCGCTGGATGCTAAGTAGTCCTGTGCAGAGGGAGAGGCCATGGCTGTGAAGGCAGTTCCTGCCTCCTTCATCTCGGTGTCGTATTCAGTAAACATGTCATCCATCAAGTCGTGTCTGTCTTCTGGTGTCTGGAAATATGACCCGCAGAGCGTGTGATCGTTTACCTTGTCGAAGTAGAAGGGCGGAGCCATATCATCTCGGTATGATGGTAGTGTGTCGTCCCAAGAAGGCTGGCTGTACTCGAGCGTCGGGGCTTCTTCTTTGTCTGCTGGTGATTCTTCAGCGGGAGCGTATTCCTTTATCGGCAGCAAAGGCTGCGATGGATCAGTAGGAGGTTGAGGAGGAGCGCTCCCTGACGAAGATGATGCTGATGCCTGTGGGCCCCGTGATCTTGAGCTCGATGACGTAGATCTTGTGTTGGCCTTCTTGGTTGGTGGAGACTCATGAGAGGTGTCGTGCTTGACCCCAAAGGTATCCCCGACCGGTGGTGTATTCGGAGTGGTCGGGTACTTCGTTGGATCCCACTGACGCGAGCGTGAACGGTCTGAAAATCCAGCGTCTTCGAGAATCGGTAGACGGGGTAGTGAGTCAGCCTCTGGAGCCTGCGGAGCCGGATAGTCAAGAGTTGGTTGTTCTTGCTCCGCCTCTGGATACTGAACAGTTTCTTGAGAGTCGTCCAGTCGATAATGCTCAGGTCGCAGATCGAAGCCGACTGAGGGTCGATCTTCTTCCATGCTGGAGGGTGTATCATCTCTGCCAGAAATGTCAGGGCGACCTGGTATCTGATCATGAGTGATGCTCGATGGTGTGTCGTTGCGGCCAGAGCTGCTGTGGCGGCTCCTCGATCGATTAGTTCGTCGATCTTGACGATCAGGTGGGTCGTCAGGAGGAGGAGGCCGCTGATCAACTTCTGCCGCAATCGGGTCGTCTCTGGATCGACTGGCATCTGCTGGAATAGAACCATTCCTGGACCGACCGACCCTGGACCGTGAGAGCGATCGATCTCTCCGCTGTTGCTGTCTGTCGTCGTCAGGCGGATGCGGAGGTGGCTCCTGGTCCTGAGGCCCGAGGTCCTGGTCGTCGAGGTCGTAGGGCAGCGTGATGCTCAAGTCGTCAAAGATGTCCGTGTCGGGCGGCAGGATGCTGGACAGGTCGCTGAAGTCCGGAACCTCGTAGGTCTTAGGCCGGTCGTCTGCAGGCATCTCGTAGCAGAAGAAGAGCACGAACGAGGTCTCTCCCCATAGCCCACCATGGCGTCGTTTAAGATTGAGGCCTGTCTCCGGGCTGACTTCCGTAATCGTGCGTCGTAGACTGTTGCGTCGCTCCCAGGAGAACAGGACGCCGTACTTGCACATGGGCATGGCAGGTACCTTGAGACAGCCCGTGCCATAGCGGATGCCATCCAGACGAGGTAGGTGCAAGAACTTCGCCGAGATGACCTGAGCGTATTTCAACATTAATGGTGGCGACGTGTCCGCTCCTGTCGGTATGATGATCCACTTCTCGGCGTCGCTGCTCCAGTATCTGCCCACGACAAAAGCCTTGTTGAACACAGAGCTGTCCACCGCGTCCATCAAGATGCGAAGGTGCTCGGTGAGCTCCTTGCCTTCCTGCACAGCCAGCGTCGAGTGAACAACAGTGAAGCCTTCAGATGGATACTCGTCAGCGTCCACCAGGCCGATGTTAGCAGAGCGTGCGTCCGTGGATACGTACTTCTGGCCGTCTGAAAACAGGATGTGATGTATCTCGCGGTAAGACGATGTTCTGGGCTGTTTGTCGCGTTGTAGGTGGTAGGCTTCAGCAGACTTGGCAAAGCAGCACATGAGAGACACAAAGCCAACGTGAGATCGAAGGTGTCGTAGGGGAACTTGGTAAGCCACGCGCTGCCACTTGACGATGCCAGTGCCAACGTCTCTGTCGATATCGAGAAGTACTGCTGGTCCTCTCCATCCTGGCGTGTCCTTCGGTGAAGGTTGCCTATAGAGGTCGACGAGAGATCCGGCCTTGAGCTCTGCCGCTTCGCTGGACTGAGGCTTAGACCTGTTGGCCAGCGCCAGGCGTCGCTCAGCCACCGAACGGATAGCTGCACTCTTGGCGATCATGCGTTGCCGACCCGCCTTGTCGTGAGCCAGCTCGGTAGTGATCGTGTTCTCGCCGTCCATGGTGGAGTTTTCCAGCTCGAAGTAGTCGCGTGGAGTGATGCCAAAAACTCCGGCCGCCGGTGTCACACCGTTGAAGGTGAGGAGGAGGTTGTGGGCCATGCATGCTTCCTGCACTAGTTCTTTCTTCGAAGTCTCCACAGCCTGCTCCTTGAGGTCGTCACTCATCCTAAGCATCGTGAGCTTGAGTAGGTCGATGTGTTTCTCGGCGAGCCCGGTCCTGGTGTGCTGGCCTTGCTTACCTGTGCTCTTAGTAGGATCAGAGCCGGCGACCGTCCTCTTGATCAACAACTTGTCGCAGACGGCCGCAAAGCCATAGCCAGCAAGGCCGCGCTCCTGATCCACGATGATCTCGCCAGGAGGCCCGAAGATGCGACCCCAGACGTCCATGAAGCTGGCCAGAAGCGTCTCGAAGGCTTGGTTGGGAAGCTCATCGCCTTGCTTGTAGCGGAAGAGCTCGTCAATGAACAGGATAAAGGTGCCTCCGAGGACGAAGAAGATGTCTGCCTGCACGATGTGATTGAAGAACTGTGCCAGCGTAACCTTGACAAGAGGACGATGCAGCGATAGCCTGTAGTCGCTGCAGCGCTTGCACTTCTTCTTGATAACCTCTGCCAGGATGCTGACAATCTCCTTCTTCGCTCCTGCTTGCAACATGAGTGGCCCAAGTCTCACAGCAGGTGCATGCCAGAACCGCTGATGAAGAGACAGAAGATATTGCTCGAGCTCTGACTTGCCAAGAGTCGCCATAGCCTGCACCGCGGCCTTGAGATTGATGCCTGGAGTGGGCTGCTTGGCGACGTCGGAGACCTTGGGCTCGTCTATCTGGCTGGAGGCTTCTGAGCCGTACAGGATCAGTGCGTTGCCATGAAGGAGGACCGTGTCGCCAGGGAAGTTCTCGGTGACATGTTGAGAACGCCAGTGATGATGGTTGCCCGCAGGGTCGACGTCGGAGAAGACCACAATCTTGTGTGAGAAACTGCCTGGGCACCCGTTTGGCGTTTGCACGCACTCCTTGTAGAGATGGACGGAGGCGAGTAGAAGTGCTGGACGAATGGCTTTCGCGAGGTAGTTGAACCGGCTTCCGTGAGTCCTCGCGTTGACCTCCTTGTGGGTGCCTGCCACGTCCGAGGTGATGTCGTCGTATATCTCATCGAGGCCCTTGGTGTAGGCCTTGCGGTCGATGTCGTCCCACTCATCACCCTCTGGACAGGTACAGATGTGAGGAGACGGTAAGTCGTCGTCTCCTGGGTCGTGGTCATCATCGCCTGGGCCATCGTCGTCACCAGGAGGTCCGCCGCCGCCAGGAGGAGGTGTCTTGGTGGTGAACCTCTTCCTGCCGTTGGAGGGCCCGAAGTTCTTCCGCTTGGAAACAATTTCGTCAGACTTCGGGGACTCATCAGCGGCAGTCTTGGGTGCGGGCCAGTGCTTGGTCTTGTCAAAGCGGCAGCCTGGGCCGTGCGTATGTGCTCCGTCAAACTTGCTACCCCACTGACACCGCTTGCAAGCCCAATGCATCACAGAGTGTGCTGCCAGTACTGAGGGCATCTCCTTGATGATGTCGTCCAGGAGGGCGGTGCAGAGCCTGTGAGGGTAGACCATGGCCAGCGATGTATTCCATAAACCGGTGTTCAGATCCTTGAACTGCAGAGTGCCATAAGAGCCAGGAGGGCAGTTGCAAGGTCGTAGTGTACGTCGTAACTTGAAGTTGCTGAGCCAGCCAGTGGGCTTCTTGATCGGCTCGTTAGTGCTGGGTAGAACACTCCCGAAACCACACTGACAACCACAGCGCTTGTTGTACTTCATGTTGGCGAGCGGGGACTCCTTCCAGATGTCACTGCTGTGTGGGTTCTCGACAATGAAGAAGCCCCCATGATGTTCCAACTTCTCACACTGACCACGCAACCAAAGAAGAGTGGGTCGCTGCTCCCGTCGCATTGCCTGCTTCTTGTCAGGATTCATCGTGTTCGAAGTACGGGTCCAGCAGCGGCAGTCTGGAGACGAGAGCTTGCTCCTGGTACAGAAGAGCTCGTCTGCGTAGTCCAGCATGGTCCGGTGAGATGCCTTGTTCAGGTCCCAGCCGTAGCGGTAGTCGACGGGGAAGCCGACGTGCAAGCGCCTGGTGGCCAATCTGGATGTGCGTGAGCTGCCTGACCACTGTTCCTGGAAGTCCCACATGATGCGCCTGCCGGTCAGCTTCATCCAGCGCTTGTGGACGTAAACAAACTCCCAGAAGTTATCAGGGGTCACGATGTTGTAGTGAGTCCGGGTGTAAAACTCCTCATTGACTGCTGCGTAGATCTTCTTGAGACGGGTTGAATCGTGGCAGTCTGGAGGGATGTGGTCGTGCGTGTAGCACAGGTCGCTCCAGTCGCGCAGCATGCCGCCGTCAACCTTCAGGGACTTGATGAACTCATCAGTGATGTTCGAGGGCGTGTAGCTCTGGAAGATGTCGGTGTCCTCGGTCATGTCCTGAAGCTCTGGTTGTGTCGAAGCTGGTGCCTGAAGGGGTTCACAGCTGCGACACCCATGATCGCTGCGGCAGCGTGGGCAGACTGGAATGCGACAGCGAACGCAAGGCATGATCGTCAGATTGTTCTCAATGTGCCCGCCTATCTCGCACTGGTCCACATCGAAGATCTTCTTCTCAGGCAGAAAGTCCTCGTCGTTATCGTTGTACTCGTGAAATTCCACTTCCTCTTGAATGCGAGCAGTACCCTTGAGATCATGAGGTGCGAGTCCAGGTGGTGGTTCGATATCTGATTTAAGCTTATCTGGAACTAACACTGGTACCCCAACATCTGCGCGAAGGTCGTAACTGCTTGTCATGAATAAGGTGCCAGTAGTGTTCGACTGAGGGCTGCCGACTGCCGAGAGGGCTGCTCGGGATGCCACCAAGCCAACCGACGCTTGCTCGATAAAGGTCTGTCGTGTCTGCTCCTTGTTCTTGAGCACGTAGTCGATTGGAATGAGGTAGTGCCCAGAGTCTGTCAGCAGCATGCGTAAGCCATAAGTGCGGCCATCAAGATCTGGTATGATAAGCAGGCCGTCGTTGTTGTCGAAATATCCGAACATGGCTGTCACCTTGCGCCTGACCACCGTCTTGTTGGAGAAGAGGAAAGGACATCTATCGCCACTGCCGTCGATCGTAGCTGTCTCGATATTCGTGATGATGGGGCCGAGGTCGATAGGTACACGAGCTGCCATCTCGCTCCTCATCGGAACTCCATCAATGCCAGAGAAGGTGGTGTTGCCCGTAGGTGGTATTGCCGTAAAATCTAAACCGTTTGGCCAGCACACTTCCTGAGCGTATTCCAGAAGTGTCTGTGTGCCGGCAAGCTCCTCAGCAGCACCGGGGTCGAAGATCATGCCCCAGACCTCTCGGCCCTTGACTGTATGGAAATTGAAGCTCGCCCCTTGGTTGAAGGAGCCGGAGGCAGTGCATGGGAACGTAGATGAGGAGGGCTTGGTATTCGTAACGTGGTGCTTGTCCTCCTCGCAGTCGCCGAAGTCGCATGCCTCTTCGTCGTCTTCTCGAACAGCATGCCCCTCATCAGGGATGACCTGCTCGCGACTCTCGACGGCCGTGAGGGTGGAGAGCTCGCCGCCGCCCTCGTCGTGCGATCGTAAGTTCTTCTCGAGATCGCCGAGGTCGGTCAGGTCAGCTCCTTGTCGTGCTGGTTGAGGCCAGCGAGGTCGCGGCTGCTGTTGCGGCTGTCCCTGTGGCCGCGTTGAGGCCCAGGGAGAGTATCCAAGATCTGCCGAGAAAAGAGGCAGAGGTGACTTCTGAGGTGGATGATCTCCTGATGCTGAAACAGTGGGCGAACTGAAGGCATCGATAGTCTTCTGCAAGTCCTCGTCCTTCTTGGTGCCCATGAGCTGTGGGCTGGTCCTGCTGGAACCGGAGGCTCTGGATCTGGGTCCTGGAGTGGCTTGCTCAGAACCCATGTCTTGAACTATTGCTTCGATGTCCAGCAAACCTGTGGCAGGAGTGAAATGACCTGACACTGACGAGGCTGCTGTGACTCCATCCGTGTCGATCGTGCCTATATCAGAGAAGCCGTCACCAGGTTGCCATATCGGGTGCAGATCTCTCAGGAGGTCGTCTACCTCGGCCGCGAAGGACTGTTCAGCTGTAGGTGCTGGTGGTGGATCTCGTGCTGCGGATGCTTGAGATTGAGGAACCGTAGTGATGTATTCAAACGAGCCTTGACCGCTGGATGCGCCTGAGACCAAAATACCTGCTCGTTGGGTTCCTCCGACAAGTCCTGAGGTCCAGGGATCTGCTCCGTAACTCCAGGGGTCGTCCTCGACGTAGTAGCCCTTGCCGCTTCGGCGCCCCTTCTTGCCACCTCGGGAAAAGGAGCGACCCTTCTTGCCCTTGCTCTTACTGCTGGACTTGCCTTTGCTGTCGCCGCTGCGGCCCTGGCTCCAAGGACAGTCCGTCGTGTCACGATTGGGGCTTCCACAACGGCCACAGCCTGTGCGGTTGGAACGTCCTCCGCCACTGCTTTTGCCTTTCTTACCTTTGCTCTGTGACTTGCCTTTGCCGCGACCACGAGATTTGCCCTTGCTGCGGTTCTTGCCGAAGTGCACGTCCGGGGGGAGAGTTTCGAGGTCGAGTGTCGACGCTGCAGGCTGAGATGAGGAAGGTGGCTGAGCTGTGCTGCCAGCGATAGTGGAGTCGTCCTGCAGATCCTCATCCCAGTTGTCGTCATACCAGGAATCGTCTTGCCAGCTGTCGTCGTACCACGTGTCTCCATGCCATGTGCCTTCGTTCCAGGGGTCTTCGTACCAAGAATCATCTTGCCAGCCGTCGTCGTACCAACCGTCATCATACCATGAGTCTTCATAACGATCATTGGCGTCTGCGTGGTAGCCACCGATGCCTGGAATCTGTGCGGGTGTCTGACTCTTAGCGAGACGCATGAGGTGATCCTTGATATCGTCGTGCCTGTCGAGGTCGCCGTTCACGAGCAATAGTATGTGATCTAACTTTGACTTCTCTATGCCGCTGTGTTTGAGGAGCTGGTGGCTGAGGGCGACGTTGTTGAGGTTGAGGTTGCCCAGACGGGTGGCTTCTTCGTAGGTGTGTTCGAACTCCGCCATGTATTCGAAAAGAGAAAGCCTGCCACGCCTGAGATCGTAGAACTGGTCGATGGTGTTCGTGGCCATCTGCTGGTTGTCGGCGCCAGATCTTCTGGAGAGGATCCGAATGAGAAGCTGGACGCCGCTCTCGGTAGCTGCTCGAGCAACCTGGCCGGCACCGTCAAGCTGCTGTGGTTCTCCGGCGTAGGCGAGAGCGGCATCGCCTTGAAGAATCTGCCCGGCCTGTGTCGTGACCTGTAGACCGAGCGCCATATTATAAGGTCGTCCCTGCAGCCTGCCCGCGACAGCGGGCCCAACCTGATCTGCATTCAGGTCCGTCATGCGATACCACAGTCGTAATCGTTCCAAATAGCGTCTAAAAGGGTAATGCATGAGAGCCGGCCTCCATCCGGGTGGAGTGCCCTTCGTGTACGCGTCCAGTGGGAGGCCGGTGTGCTCCGCCATATACTGAGCTTGTGCTCGTAGAACTCGGGGTCGTCGTAGAGCTCGGCGAGGTACTCGCCGTCGGCGACGAAGTCGCCGGTCGTGAGATTGCTCTCGTGATACTTGTCGTAATCGTTGCCGTTGCCGCCAGTCTGGCGGGCGCGCCACCTCGCTATCGCGCGCGCGCGGCCTCTCGCTGGAGAGGCGGATAGCGAGTGGAGCCTGGATCACCAGGCTCCGCTACCAAACTCGACTTTTCAAGCTTGAGCCCCAGCGCCCGCGGTCCCTGCACTTCTTGAGTTCTCCATTCTGCTCTCTGAAACATGCTAGATTCCCCAGCAATCATTCTGAAACTAACACCTCCTCCTCCCCTCCTCCTCCTCCTCCTCCTCCTCCTCCTCCTCCTCCTCCTCCTCCTCCTCCTCCTCCTCCTCCTCCTCCTCCTCTCCTCTCCTCCTCCTCCTCCTCCTCCTCCTCCTCCTCCTCCTCCTCCTCCCTCCTCCCTCCTCCCTCCTCCCTCCTCCCTCCTCCCTCCTCCCTCCTCCCTCCTCCCTCCTCCCTCTCCCTCCTCCCTCCTCCCTCCTCCTCCCTCCTCCCTCCTCCTCCTCCCTCCTCCCCTCCTCCTCCTCCCTCCTCCCTCCTCCCTCCTCCCTCCTCCTCCTCCCCTCCCTCTCCTCCCCTCCTCCCTCCTCCCCCTCCCTCCTCCTCCCTCCTCCCTCCTCCTCCTCTCCTCCCTCCTCCTCCTCCCTCCCTCCTCCTCCTCCTCCTCCTCCTCCTCCACCACCACCCACCACCTCCGCCTCCTCTCCTCCTCCTCCTCCCTCCTCCCTCCTCCTCCGCCTCCTCCTCCTCCTCCTCTCCTCCTCCTCCTCCTCCTCCTCCTCCTCCTCCTCCTCCTCCTCCTCCTCCTCCTCCTCCTCTCCTCCTCCTCCTCCTCCCTCCTCTCCTCCTCCTCCTCCTCCTCTCCTCCTACTCCTCCTCCTCCTCCTCCTCCTCCTCCTCCTCCTCCTCCTCCTCCTCCTCCTCCTCCTCCTCCTCCTCCTCCTCCTCCTCCTCCTCCTCCTCCTCCTCTGGGGGGCCAACAACCCCAACCACAGGTAGCACGTGCGTATGGGAGTGGACGGCAACTAAGCTCAAGCTTGTTAGAATGAAGCCAGGTGCTCGGTGAGGGCTTGCACACTGCCCATGGGGCCATGTTCCTGACCCTCAGAGCTATAGTATGGGTTGGGATTGAGCCCGATCGCTGGGAGGACCCTGACGGCTGCGAGTGGCAAACCAATCCCGACGTCGCTGGAGATGTGACCGAGTTGTGCGATGCGCTGGTGGAGTCAGTTCAGAACCAAGTCTGGGAGCAAGCGTCGAGGCACTCTGAGGGGGATGTTTCAAAGCTGAAAGTGACGCAACTATGCTCCGTAAAACCCTGGTAGGATGATGAAGACCGATACGCACCAGGAGACAGGGGTCCTGGAGGGGTGCGCCTGTGGCACGTTGTGGAGCAGTGATCGCCGTCGTGGGGCGGGCTATTGCACGGAGGGCATGCGATCGGTGCGATCAACAGGCGGCGGACACAGTGCGTCACCGTGCTTACGATCACCCGTGGATCCAGAGAACCAGTGTTATACGTGCGAGCATGCTCTGACCGACCTGGGTAGTGAAGTCAAGAAGTCCATGGGGCTTGAGGGGGTGGCCCAAAAACCCTGGAGCCAGGTACCCCCCCATCCCGCCTGGGCTGACGTACGAGGTTGGCAAACTCGGGCCACCGACGCCCCATGCCCCGAGACCGGACCTGCTGGAGAGATAAGCCAGCCCTGGCAACGCTCGAGTGCTCGGGCTGCGTTTTAGACAGGTCAAATACCGATTCGGGCCCTGGGACCGTGAGTCGGGTGGAGGGGCTACCCCCAGCGGGGCTCGGCTCCTCACTTCCTGTCCGAGGCCTCCTCTAACCTCCCTCCCCTCCCATGGTGGTAAGGGGGCGTCGATTGTAAACAGAGTGTCCCTGTATCAGAGCTTGCTGCGCTTTGGTGGTGCCTCCGCTTGACGGGAGGGTACCTT
>CAUYUJ010015217.1:317457-332457 GCA_963575745.1 Prorocentrum cordatum
CCCAAGAGGCCTCCAAGATGGCCTCAGAACGGCCCTAGAGGCCCCCAAGATTGCCCCAAGAGGGCGTAAAGACAACCCAAGAGGCCTCCAAGGCGCCCAAGATGGCCCATAAGACGGCCCTTGAGCACCCCAAGAGGGCCCCAAGTCGGCGCAGAGAGGCCCCCCAAACGGCTTCCGACGGCGTCAGACGGGTCAGGAGCCCACCAAGATGGCCGAAGTTGGCTCGAAGCTGGCCCAAGACGGCCCAAGAGGCCTCCAAGAGGGCCTCCAGGAAGACCAGAAAAGGCCAAAACATTGATTCGCCGTCGGTTTTTGAAGGATTTTGACATTTGCTTCGCTTCGGCCATCCGGAAGCCCGATACGGCCCGAGAGCCCCCAAAGATCGCCCAAAGATCGCCCAAGAGGCCTCCAAAATGGCCCCAAAAAGGCCTAGAGGCCCCCAAGACTACCCCAGGAGGCCCCCAAGACGGCCCAGGAGGCTTTCAAGACGCCCAAGATGGCCTCCAAGACAACCCTGGAGCATTCCAAAAGGGCCCCAAGTCGGCCCAGAGGAGCCCCCAAACGGCTTCCGACGGCGTCGGACGGGCCAGGAGCCCACCAAAACGGCCGAAGATGGCCCTAAGATGGCCCAAGACGGCCCAAGAGGCTTCCAAGAGGGCCTCCAGGAAGGGCCGAAAAGGCCAAAATCATTGATTTCCCATGAGTTTTTGAAGGGTTGTAGCATTTGCTTTTGTTCGGCCTTCCGACGGCCCGAGACGGCCCAGGTGCCCCCAACGATTGCCCAAGAGGCCCAAGACGGCCCCAAGAGGCCCCCAAGACGGCCCAAGAGGCCTCCAAGACGCTCAAGATGGCCTCCAAGACGGCCCAAGAGCCCTCCAAGACATCCTCCAAGAAGGCCCGGAAGGCCCAAATGGCATCCAGACGGCCAAGATGACCTTCAGCATGCCCACGTGTTCCCCGAAGGCTTTCCAAACCGATTCGGGGAACACATGGTCCGATAGCTTGGCAAGTCTGGCCTCAACGGTCGGCCACATAGTCGCTTCCAAAAAGGCAGGGGGCGGCGGCGATTCGCCGTAGGCGTCTTCGATCCGCCACCCCCTTGTTGGGTTGCCACAGGGGTGCCCGGCGTGCTACATCCTTTCGATTGTGGTTCTTTTGAAAAAACTCCCTGGGGCTTCGGCCCGTCCCGTCGGCCACCCGAGCGGCCGCACAAGGCAGCATAAACCACCCCAACGTTCACAAGAAATCCCCCGAGACGGCTCAAGATGGCCTCTAAAGTGGTCACGTTGGCCCAAGATGGCCTCCAAGATGGCCCAAAATGGCCTCCAAGTCGCCAAAGACGGTCCAAGATGGCTTCCAAGACGGCCCGAGAGAGTCCAAGATGCCTTTAAGTTCGTCCAAGAAGCCTCCAAAGACGGCCTAAGACGGCTCCAAGATGGCCTAAGACTGGCCAAGAGGCCCCCCAGAGGCCTCCAAGACGTCCTCCAGGAAGGCCCGAAAGGGCAAAAATCATTGATGGTCCTTAGGTTGTTGAAGGATTTGGGCATTTCTCGGACGGCCCAAGACGGCCGAAGACGGCCCAAGAGGCCCCCAACATCGTCCCAAGAGCGCCCAAGAGGTCTCCAAGATGGCCCCATGACAGCCCAAGAGGCTCCCAAGAGGGCCCCAAGAAGAGCCCAAAATGACCCCGAAGACGCCGAAGATGGCCTCTAAGACGGCGAAGATGGCCTCCAAGATGCCTCAGGCCTCCAAGACAGCGAAGATGGCTCCAAGATGCACCCGAGATGTCCCCAGATGGCCTCAAGATGGCCTTAGACTGCCCAAAAGGCCCGTCAGAGGCCTCCAAGACGGCCCAAGACCCCTCCGAGACGTCCTCCGGGAGGCCCAGAAGGGTCAAAATGGCCTCTAGACGGCCAAGATGACCTTCAAGATGCCTCCAAGACGGCCAAGATGGCCCAGTTGAGCCCCAGAGTGCCTCAAGAGGCTCCCAAGAGGGCTCTTCCTCCCTTCCCCTTTTCCCTCACTCTCCTCCTCTTCTCCAACCTCCTCCACGCGTTCCCCGAAAGCTTTCCGAACCGATTCGGGGAACACTCGTTCCGAAAGATTGGCAAGGATCTGACCCAACCTTCGGCCAGCAGGCCCCAAGACGCCTCCAAAAGCTCACAAGAGTCCCCAAGGGGCCCCGAACACGCCCTTTCCTCACTCTCCTCATATTCCCCGTCCTCCCCCACGTGTTCCCCGAAGGCTTTCCAAACCGATTCGGGGAACACATGGTCCGATAGCTTGGCAGGGCTCTGGCCTCAACGTTCGGCCACATAAGCACTTCCGAAAGGGCAGGGGGCGGCGGTGACTCGCCGTAGGCGTCTTCGATATCAAGAAGTATGCCCCTAGACCTCTCTCGGGGTGCGTTTTGGCAAGAGTCTGGCATGAACCCATGCCGTGGCGATGAAAAGCCCCCCAAAACGCCCAAAAAGATCAGCACACGTCACACAAACTAAGACGTCGAACCTCCGGGCCTCCCTGCTCCCCCTGCCGGACAAGGACCCCCCCCACCTCTCCTGGACGACGTGCCGGCAAGCGCCAGCAGACCAACGTCGGCGCGGGGACCCTGGGGCGAGCAGCGCTTGATCCGAGGAGGCGGCGGCGACAAGTCGGCTGCACGCAACGCCCGCCCCCGAGGGCAAGATCTCCGCGCGCGGAGCGGCAGTGTGCCAGGCACGCGCGCCCCAAGAGGGCGCCAGCTCTGCACCTACACCGATCCTGGCCTGGCCCATCCTGGGCCGAGGGTCTGCGTACGCCAGGTCTCTCAATAAGCGTGGGGGGGGGATCGCGCGGGGGGGGTAGGAAACCGCTGTCCTTCGGGGGGCGTAACGAGATTTGGGAGCGAGAGGGGGTTTGTTTGGGGCGCGTGAGGGGGGGGCGGGCACGGGGCGTGGGACAGGTGAGCACGGGGGTGCTTATGGAAGGATCTGGAGTATACGCCCATCCTGGCCTGGCCGGGAGGGCATACCCACAGATCCTGGGCCCAAGGCGGGCCAGGCCAGGACCCACGAGCGTGAGAAGCTGGCGCCCGCTATCGCCCCGCGCCCTCCGAAAGCCGCGCACGGGAGGTCCCCTCTGACGAGAGGCCACCCCTTACGTGCGGCCGAGCAGGGCGGGCTGCCGAGAGGCACGCGGAAGGGGGGGGCGGAGGGAGGGGGCACGGAAGGGCACCACCACAGGTCCCTCAAAAACCAGGGGTGAGCACCAAAGCCTGCCACAGCCAACGGAGGTACACCAAGTGTCCTCCACCACGCATGTCTTTTCACAGCCAGTGGTCTTTTCGAACTGGATACTTCAACCTCTCCCCACCCCCACCCCACCCGCATGTCTTTCAACAGCCAGTGATCTTTTTGAATTTGATACTTGAGCACGCATGTCTTTCAACAGCCAATGGTCTTTCTGAACTGGATACCTCAGCCTCTCCCCAACCCCCCCCCCCCACCCGCGCCTTGGAAGAATCGCGGCGGGAGATGCTTGGCAGTTTGCAGCCCTTGGGGGCCCCTGACCGAGCCCGGCGCTGGGCCGTCAACACATGGCATGGCTCTGGGTAACAAGCTGGCCGCGGGGCCGAGGCCGAGACCGCCAGAGGTTCGCGTTTCGAAAAGCAAGCTCTTAACACCAACACACACAAACACCTACACACACAAACATTCACACAAACACACACACACACAAAAAACACACACACACACACAAACATACACACACAAACACACAAGCACACACACACACAAACACGCACACGCACACGCACACGCACACGCACACGCACACGCACACGCACACGCACATACACACGCACCCTCACGCACACACACACACAATATATATATATATATATATATACTCGACGAGGAGATCCCAATGTGTGCATCTCATACTCCTGTCATGTCTCGTTGAGGAACTCTGCCTGTGAGAATCTGGGTGTGAGAGCAAGTCCGCGTAGACGACGGGCGCAACGACGACGACAGCGGCTACTTGCTGCAAAACGAAAACGGCCCACGAAATCGCCAAAACACCATTTAGCTCGAGCCCTGATCTGGGGAAAGGCAAGGCATGGGGGCGGTCGGGAGCCCGAGGTCGGGACGACTTGCGAACAAAATCCCTGCGCGAAGTTGCAGATGCAGGGCCCCCGCAGCAGGGCTTGCCTGCCGCGCAGCCCTGGCCTCCTCTCCTCCTCGTCATCGCCTTCTGTCTAAGATTCCTCGTTCTCCTCTCCTTCATCCTCATCCTCCACCTCATCATCATCATCATCATCATCATCATCATCATCATCATCATCATCATCATCATCATCATCATCATTATCATTATCATCATCCTCATCATCGTCATCATCATCATCAGCAGCATCATCATCAGCTTTATCAGCATCATCATCAGCAGCATCATCATCAGTATCATTAACATCATCATCATCATCATCATCAGCAGCAGCAGCAGCACCAGCATCATCAACATCAGCATCATCACTACCATCAACATCAACATCAGTATCATCAGCATCACCACCAGCATCATCATCATCAGCATCATCATGATCAGCAGTAGCATCAGCAGCATCAGCATCATCATCATCATCGTCGTCGTAGTTATCAGCATCATAATCACCACCATCATCATCATCATCATCATCATCATCATCACCATCATCATCATCATCATCATCATCATCATCATCATCAGAGTCAGAGTCATCATCATCATCATAAGCATCATCATCATAATCATCGGCATCAGCATCATCATCGTCATCACCACTGGTATCGTCAGAATCTGCATGATCATCAGCATCGTCATCATCAGTATCAACATCAGCAGCATCGTCGTCGTCATCATTATCAGCAGCATCATCATCGTCCTCAACGTCAGCATCATCATCATCATCGTCAGCAGAATCACCATCATCAGCGTTGCCAACGTGATCATCAGCATCATCAGCATAATCATCAGCATCAGTGTCATCATCCTCATCATCATCAGCATCATCATCATCGTCAGTATCATCGACATCATCCTCATCATTATTATCATCATCAGCAGCATGATCGTCATGATGATCCTCACCATGATCATCACCATCATCATCAGCATAATCGTCAGCAGTAGTATCAACATCAGCATCACTATCATCATCCTCATCATCCTCATCAGCATCATCATCATTATCATCGTGATCATCATCGTCAACCTCATCATCAACATCACCATCAGCAGCACCATCATCATCATCATCATCATCATCATCATCATCTTCCTCCTCATCATCATCCTCGTCGGAACCATCATCGTCATCACCAACATCACCACCATCATCATCGCCATCGTCATGCTTCCTACTGGAGGGAAAGGAAAAGGAAGAAGAAAAGGAGGAGCAGCAGGAGGAGCAGGAGAAGTTTGAAGGACGCAGGTAGGGAACGAGATTTCCTTTTGCTGTCTGGTGCTTTATGTGGTTATTGGCTGGTGTTTGGCCCTGGGGTGCTTTTCAACAGCTGTGCCTTCTCGGAAACCATCTGGAAAACTCGGAAACGTCCCGAACGGCCCCCGAGGTATAGTCCGGAAACTAATCGGAGGTATACTGAGAGCGGGCGGGATGGAGGAGGAGGAGGAGGAAGAGCTGCAGAAGCAGGCACGAGGAGTCATGTTCACCCTGCTCCCTCTTCTTGAACCTCCTGGAGGACCAACCCTTGGGCTCGAGCCTCGTTGTCCAGAAAGTGCTCCAAGACATGGCTAGGGTTGACTGGTTAGCTTGCTCTCCGTCCCCCCTTCCCCCTCCACCTCGTTATCATCCTTCCTTCTCGGGGGGAGAGAGGTGGAATGAGAAGGGGATGCGGGAGAGGAGGAAGGTACTCAGGGAGATTGGTGAGGGAGGGAGGAGCAGGAAGGGGGCAGAAGGTAGAGAGGAGGCAAACAGGAAGGTAATACGAAGCGACTATCCGAACGGGAGGAGACAACCATCATCCTCATCTCCGCAACCTCACCGTCTCGGTCTCATCATCCGCCTCATTCTCCTCCGACTCATCCTCCTCTTACTCCGTTTCCGCAACCCGATCCTTCTGTGTCCACCTCCTCAACAGTATAACAAAGAGCCTTGCCATCATCATCATCATCATCATCATCATCATCATCAGCAGCAGCAGCAGCATCATCAGCATCATCACCATCAGCATCATCATCAGCATCACATCGTCATCATCAGCAGCATCAACATCATCATCATCGTCGTCGTCATCATCAGCATCATCATCATCAGCGGCATCATCATCACCACCATCAGAATCATCATCATCTCCATCTTCATCATCATTATCGTCACCAGTATCAACATCCTGCTCGCCAGTATCAACTAACCCCTCAATTTCCTCCGCCGCCTTATCCATATGTCTCATCCTCGTACTGGTCCTCCTCCTCCTCCTCCACATACGCCTGATCATCATCGTCATCATCTTCATTCCCACCTCATGCTTTTCCTCCGCCACCTTCTCCTCCCTTGCCTTGTCCTCCTTATCCACCGCACCCTCCGCATCCCGTTCATCCCTCGCCCCCCGTTGTTTCTCGTCATCGACCTGAATTATCCCATACCCAGACTCATACGCCCACCATCCTGACCATTAAATCAAACCCACAACAAAACAATAAGCAGCGGCATCAAAATCATGGTGGTCATCAACAACGTCATCAGCATCGCCATCACCATCAGCATCCTCATCACAGCAGCAGCAGTATCATCATCAGCATCATCATCACCATCATCATCAGCATCATCATCATCATCATCATCATCATCATCATCATCATCGTCATCAGCATCATTGTCATCGCTATCATCGCTATCATCAGCATCAGCAGCATCATCAGTACCATCAGCATCAACATCATCACAATCACCATCATCATGACCGACCGCATCATCAGCAACAGCATCATCACCAGTCTCGTCATGATCACAACCATTACACATCATCAACATCCGTATCACGATCATCATCGTTGTCATCAGCATAATCATCACCATCATTCTCATCAGCAACATCGCCACAGTCATCAACATCAGCATCATCGTCATCGCAATCGCTGCTATCATCAGATATCAGTGTCACAATAGTCAGCATAATAACCATCAGAATCATCAACACCATCATCAATAACAGTATCATCATCGTAATCAGCATCCTCAGCGGCCTCAGTATCATCATCGTCAGCATATTCAGCATCGTCGACATCATCATCATCACCACCATCAGCAGCAGCACCAGCATCATCATAACCACCGCCATCATGTTCATCATCATCATCATCATCATCAGCATCACCAGCATCATCATCGACATCATAAGCATCATCACCGTCATCACCATCATCATAATCATCAGCAGCGGCAGCAGCATCATCATCATGATCATCATCAGTATTACCACCATCATGATCATCATCATAAGCATCATCATCAGCAGCATCATCATCCGCATCATCAACAACGACCGCATCATGACTACCCTTATCATTAGAATCATCATCACAATCGCATTCACCATGTCATCCCATGATAACCCCACCCCCCTTATCATCAGCATCAGCATCATCATCACCATCAGCATCACCATCATCATCATCATCATCAGCATCATCGACATCATTATCAGCATTCCAATAAAAATGAAAGTCAGCATCATCGCCATCATCATCATCATCAAAAGCAATCAGAATCATAGTCGCAGATCATTGCATGGTCCTTACCATCACCACCACCACCATTATTGTCGTCGGCATCATCACCACCAGTATCATCACCGTCAGCACCATCATCAGCATCAGCAGCATCACCATCAGCATCATCAGCGGCATCAGCACAATCATTAGTATCATCATCATCATCATCATCATCATCATCATCATCAGCAGCAGCAGCAGCAGCAGCATCAGCATCATCACCCCGATCATCATCAGCATCATCCGCATCAGCAGCAGCATCGTTGTCGTTAGCATCATCAGCAGCAGCATCATTATCAGCATCATCGACGTAATATCATCATCATCGTCATCCTAATAAGTATCATCCGCACCGTCGTTATCATCACAAATCACCATAATCACAGTCGCAAAAAAATCAGTATCATCACCGGACAGCTTGCAGTTGCCCGCACATGCGGGTCTCTGGCGATCGTGCGCAGCCAAGTGCGAAGCACACCCCTGCAGGTCCGATGTTTGGAAAAAACAGCTGGTGCTCAGAATTTGAAGGATGCCTGCAGCCATGTGAACCCCAGCAGGGGGGTCCCGTCCCCCATCGTGGACTCGGTCGGACTCGCAGGGGCAGATTTCGCCAGTGGTCGCAGAGCGGGGCGACTGGAGGCGCCGCTCGTGCCCCGGGGGCAGCCACGGCGGGGGGCTCCCGTCGGCACCCAGCGGACGCCGCGCGAAGCGCACCCGCGCGACGCAGCGCAAACACGCGCGGTACTCATTCCGCAGCGATTTCTGCTCGCGCTCCGCTGCTTCCGGCGCAGGCTCATCGCTGACCCCTTGCCGGATCACGAAGTGCTCCACGCGGAGGCGCTGGGCCCCGCCGACGCCGCGCTCCTGCGGATGTGCTGGCTGCTGCAGACCTGGTGGACTCAGGTCACAAGATTTTCCTGGATGGTGCTGGGTGCTGCGCGCCGCGCAAGGCGGGCGGCCATGCACTGAAGATCCATCGCCGCAACCGCCTTCGAGGCGGACTGCAAGGCGATGCCGCCCGAGGCGCTGGAGGCCCCGCCGGCGCCCGCCGCGGGAAGCCCGGCCCCGCCGACGCCGCGAGAAGCCCGCGCGGGTGGCGGGTCAGCGTCACTGCGGCGCGGCTCAGCGCCCCGCGCGCTCTGCCGCGGAGGCCCATGGCGCTTCGAGCCCTCGACCTCCTCGCCGTCTCGGGCCTGCTCGGCCCCTCTACGCCGGAGCAGTGTCGGCCTGGCGCAGGTGGGTTCGCGGGGAGAGGTGCAAGGAAGCTGGGCCAAGGACAGAAGAACATCCTTCAAGAACATGAGACCCTCCGTCGGCCCAAACTGAAGAAGATTCGAGGGTGCCCTCCGCGAGGATGCAGATGAACATCCAACAAACACGAAGAACATGAGGGTACCCTCCCCGAACCGACTTCGATCTTATACCTCGGCCCGACCGTAGCACGTACTTGCAAGATCAGCGAAACGCTAACTGCCCCCAAATGTAGACCGCGAAAAGGGCCTCAAATGTAGACCCGCGCAGAGTGGCTCAAATGTAGACCCCGACCAAACAGACCCTGAAATGTCGCACCTTGCGAGACCTAAGCGCCCTGAAATGTAGACCCCGACCTGAAGAACCTTGGAATGTAGACTGCGTGCGATGGGCGGGGGTCTACCTTTTGGGGTGCGCCAGGCAGGTCTACATTTCCTGGATCATTCGTTTTTTCCTGACATTAGTTGATGCCTGGATGCTGTAGCTTGCGCGCTGGATGCAATAGCTGCGCGTGGCTGCAGTTGAGTGACCGGCTCTCACACGCAATAGCTGTTTCCCGCCCACAAGTTCGTGCCCCCCCTGCGACTGTTGCGCACTCCTGCACGCAAGAATGCGCGAGCACCGAACCGTTGCACCTCGCACCGCCGACCCATCTTCAATCTTCGCCAGACCCACTGCGCCAGCTTAGAGCCCCAGCGCTTGCCATCGCTCGAACGTCCATTTCCCGTGCATTTGTCGGTTTCGTGCGTGTTTTTGTTGGCTCGATGGTCCAGGACCGTCCTCAATGGCTCTCGCCGAAAAAAAATGCACACGTCCGAGCGACAGCCCCAGACCCGGCGATGGTCCCCGCTCTGGGCCCCCTCCGTCGACGCCTCGGCCGACGGGGAAGCGGCGGCGAGGACGCCATGCCGCGCCGGGCCGGGCAGGGCGGCGGGGAGCAGCGCTGCGCGGGCGGCCTGCCGCGCGGAGGGGAGGAGGGCGCGGCGGGCCGCGCCGGCGAGAGGCGCGCCGGGCGCCGGCAGCACACCGACGGCCTGCACGACGAGGGTGCCGCAGGCCTCACACCGACCGCCCGGAGGGCGGGCAGCGCGGCGGGCACCACGGCGCTGGGCAGCGCGAGGGGCAGCGGGGCAGCGGGACGAGTGCCACGTCGACGAGCAGCACGACGGGTGCAGCGGCCCGAGGCCGAGGGCGGCGGCTGCCAGAGGAACGCCTGCGGCTCGGGCGGGAAGCATGGCGACAGCGTCCAGCAGGGCGGCATCCACGCGGAGGACGAGCAGTGGGTCGCGCCCCACGTCGGCGAGGAGAGCGACGAGTGACAGAAGCACGTCTGTGGCGAGAAGTGCGACGCGCACCACGGGGTCTAGGACCAGCAGCCCGCCGAGAGCCAGGCCATCCTGGAGGTGGACGCCCTGCTGCACGGACACGGCGACGTCGACGGCAAGCACAACTGGTACCAGCAGGAGGGCGCCTGGTCCCATGCTCAGTCCTGCGCCGTGGCCGCCTTTCTGCGAGACTCGCACGAGTTGCGGCAGCTGGTCATGGTGGACGGCACTGGCGACGTGGAGGGCAGGCGCGCTGCCTAGAGGAGCAGCGAGCAGGGATGGACCTGGGATGAGGCACTGCCGCGGCGCGGGCGGAGCAGCGGGCCGCGGACGTGGTCCGCTCGAAAGACCTAGGAGCAGCCGGATGGCCAGCACTGCAGCGGGAGATGCGCCATGAATATATATATATATATATATATATATATATATATATACAGATATACACACAGACACCCTCCGAGGAACCTGCGTGTGCCTTCAGGGAGGGCGGCGGTGTGTAAAGGCGTCGGCTCTCAGTGGTGATTTGCACACCGCCACCCTCCCTGAACAATCCAGTGATGTATGTCTGTGTGTACATACATAGATACATTCATACATACAAACATACATACATACATACATACAGACAGACAGACATGCATGCATGCATCCATTCATTCATCCATCCATCCATATATCATGCATACATACATGCATGCATGAATGCATGCATGCATACATGCTGCATACATACAGACATGTATACCTGTATACATCCAGACATACAAACTGACATACATACAGACATGCATACCTGTATACATCCATACATACCTACATACATGCATACATTCCTGTATACATACGTACCTGCATACATACATACATACATACAGACAGACAGACAGACATACATACAGACATACATACAGACATACATACACACATGCATGCCTGCATACATCCATATATATACCTACAGACATACATACCTGCATACATCCATACATACATGCATCCATACATACATATAGACATACATACATACATGCATATCAGTGGTGATTTGCACATCGCAACCCTCCCTGAACAATCCAGGGGTGTATGTCTGTATATGCATACATACATGCATACATCCAGACAGACAGACATGCGTACATACATACAGTACATTACATTACATTGAATTGCATTGCATTGCATTGCATTACATCACATCACATCACATCACATCACAATACATTACATTCCATACATACATACATACATTACATTACATTACATTACATTACATTACATTACATTACATTACATTACATTTACATTACATTACATTACATTACATCACATTACATTACATTCCATTACATTACATTACATTACATTGCATTACATTACAGTACACTTCATTTCATTTCATTACATTACATTACATTATATCATATTACATACATACAGACATAAGCGCAGAGCTCCACGAGGCCTGGCGGCGTCGGCTTCCGGCGACAGCGCGGCGGGCGCCACAGGGGCTGCGGGCCCGCACGTGGCGTCGGGCGGAAGCCTGGAAGGCCAGTGGCCTGCGGTTCTCCCCCCGCTGGCCCGCAAAGGGTGCGGGGCGCGAGCGCCTTGCGTGGCGGAGTCCCGCGCCCACCCCAAAGGAGGGGCCCCTCGCGGTTCTCCTGGGGTCCCACGCGAGCGCTTTCCCAGGGGGGCCCTTGCGGCCCTGGGGGGTGGGGCACATCTCTGCGACGGCGGCCAAACGTGCCTCGAGCGGGCGCGCGCAGGACCGCGCGGTGGCCGCAAGCGAAATCGGCCACGGCTGCGTCGCGCGGAAGCGTGCCCTGAGCCGGCTCGACTCAGGCCGCGCCAGTCGCTGTGCCGCTCGGCAAGCGTGAGTCGCACGGCGTCCACCATTCCATAATTACCCTCCCCTCCTTCGAAGCGTTCTTTGGTCACTTCGGAACGAAGCCCGCGCTTGTGAACCGCATCATCATCATCATCATCATCATCATCATCCTCCTCCTCCTCCTCCTCCTCCTCATCATCATCATCATCATCATCATCATCAGCGTCATCATCATCACAACCACCACCACCACCATCATCATAATCATCATCATCATCATCATCATCATCATCATCATCATCCTTATCCTCATCCTCATCCGCATCCTCATACTCATTATCATCATATTCATATTCATCATAATCGAAACCCTAAATCATCATCATCATCATCATCATCATCATCATCATCATCATCATCATCATCATCGCCACCACCACCATCAACATCACCAGCATCACCAAGAGTAGTATATACATTATCATCATCATCTGCATCATCATCAGCATCAGCATCATCAGAATCATCATCATCATCAGCAGCATCAGCATGATCATCATCGTTATCATCATGATCAGCATCATCAGCATCATCAGTATCAGCATAATCATCATCATCATCGTCATGGTCATCGTCTCATGCCCGTCGTCGTCATAATCATCATCACAGCAGCAGCATCATGTTCATCAGCATCATCATCAGCCTCACCGTCATCATGACCATCATCAGCATCAGCATCAGCATCATCCTCATCAGCATCATCATCACCATCATCGTCATCAGCGTCATCATCATCACCATCATCAGCATCATCATAGTAATCATCATCAGCAGCAGAAACATCATCATCAGCATCATCAGCATCATCAGCATCCTCATCATCTTCAGCGACATCATGATCATCATAATCATCGGCATGATCAGCAACACCATCATCAACATCATCAGCATCACCAACAGTAGCATATGCATTATCATCATCATCATCATCATCATCATCATCATCATCATCATCATCATCATCATCATCATCATCATCATCATCATTATCAGCATCATCAGCATCATCATCTTCATCAGCATCATCAGAATCATCAGCATCAGAATCAGCATCATCATCGTGGTCATCATTATCATCAGCATCAACAACATCATCATCATCATCATCATCGTCATCAGCATCATCATCATCATCGTCATCGTCCCATGCACGTCGTCGTCATAATCATCAGCATCATCAGCAGCAGAATCATCGTCATCATCATCATCAGCATCATCGTCAGGGTCATCGTCATCGTTATCGTCTTCATCACCATCATCATCATCATCATCATCATCACCATCACCATCACCATCACCATCACCAGCATCATCACCAGCAGCAGCATCGTCATCACTACCATCATCATCACCCTCAGCGTCATTACCATGATCATCATCAACATCCTCCTCTTCCCCTTCCTCTTCCTCATCATCATTATCATCATCATCATCCACATCATCAGCATCATCATCAGTATCACATCGCCGCCGCCGCCATCATCATGATCTTAACCATCATCATCACCACCACCACCATCGTCATCGGGATGGTATCATCATCATCGTCATCGGCATTGTCATTGTAAACGACGTCATCGTATCATCCCCACCACGCGATACCATCAGCAGCAGCGCCTGCATCATCAACGTCGGCATCTTCACAGTCATCAACAACAAATAATCGTATTAATCGACACCATCAGCGGTAAGATAGTTATGTTATAATAATCATCATCACAGCCATCCTCGCGATTAGCATATCACAGGCATGATCACCACCATCATCATGATCACAATCACAGTCAGCACCACCATCACCCCTGCTCCAGCTTGCCCTCATCATCGTCCTCCTTCGCCTCCTCCTCCTCCTCGACTCCCACCTCCTCCGACGGCGGCGGCTGTGGCGACCGCAACGGCGACGGCAACGGCGAGGCCGCTTTCAGGGAGCCACGCGGGCAGGTCGGCCCCGAAAAAAAAAAAAAACTCGGCGCGCGCGCGCGCCGCCGACGCCGCGCCGCCGACGGCGGCAGGCCGCCGGAGGCGCCGGGGGGCCCGCCGGCGGGAGCGGAGGGCGGGCGGGGAGGCGAGCGGGGGGGTGAGAGCGCGCCGACTCCCCCTGCGGATGCCTGGTGCCCGATGGCCCGGAGAGCTCGTCGAACGCGGAGGAGGAGGACGACGAGGACGACGAGGAGGAGGAGGACGACAAGGAAGACGACGAGGAGGAGGAGAACGAGGAGGAGGAGGAGAAGGAGGAGGACGAGGACGACGAGAAGGAGGAGGAGGAGGACGAGGAGGACGACGAGAAGGAGGAGGAGGACGACGAGGAGGACGACGAGGAGGGGAGAAGGAGGGGGAGGAGGAGGAGGAGGAGGAGGACGACGAGGAGGACAACGAGGAGGAGGAGGAGGAGGAGGAGGAACGAGTTTTTACTGGAGGCGAGGCGGGGCGAGCGGCGGGTGAGGCGCTGGGCCGCCCCCAGGGCCAGACGGCCCCGGGGGCCGATGAAACTAGTGAGCCCTGCGGCTCCTGGAGCGCTCGCCCCGGGAGTCGCCGGCTGGCACGAAGTACAGTGGGTGATGAAGACAGACAGCAGACTCCTCCTCCTCCTCCTCCTCCTCCTCCTCCTCCGCCTCCTCCTCCTCCTCCTCCTCCTCCTCCGCCTCCGCCTCCGCTCTGCCTCCGCCTCCTCCGCCTCCTCCTCCTCCTCTCCTCCTCCTCCTCCTCCTTTTCCTCCTCCTCCTCCTCATCCCCTCCTCCGCCTCCGCCTCCGCCTCCGCCTCCGCCTCCTCCGCCTCCCCCCCCTCC
>CAUYUJ010015217.1:337457-346560 GCA_963575745.1 Prorocentrum cordatum
ACTGCTACTACTACTTCTACTTCTTCTTCTTCTTCTACTACTACTACTACTACTACTACTACTACTACTACTACTACTACTACTACTACTACTACTACGACTACTACTACTACTACTACTACTACGAATATCACTACAAATCCCAGTATGACTGGTAGTGAAATTAGTGTTACTAGCAGTAGAAAGACTAGTAATAGTAATCGTCGTCGTCGACGTAGCAGTAGTACCAGTAGTAGTAATCATAGTAGCAGTAGTAGTAGTAGTAGTAGTAGTAGTACTAGTAGTAGTAGTAGTAGTAGTAGTAGTAGTAGTAGTAGTAGTAGTAGTAGTAGTAGTAGTAGTAGTAGTGGTAGTAGATGTAGTAGTAGTAGTAGTAGTAGTAGTAGTAGTAGTAGTAGTAGTAGTAGTAGTAGTAGTAGTTGCGGTAGAAGTAGTAGCAGTAGTAGTAGCAGCAGCAGCAGTAGTAGTAGTAGTAGTAGTAGTAGTAGTAGTGGTAGTAGTTGTAGTAGTTGTAGTAGTAGCGGCGTTAAAGTAATAGTGGTAGTAGTAGTGATACAGCTAGTAGTCGTAGTAATAATGATATACAGAAAAATATCGCTAGTTGTTGCTGTCGTGGTAATGGTCAGAGAGCTGGCACACCATCCGCGTGGCCGATTTTCCGTAACGGACGCGTGCACCGTGGCGAGAGCCAGTGCGCGCGCCGCGGCGCCGGACAGTCGCGGGGGGGAAAATGCGACGCTATGAGGGGTGAGAACCCTGGAAAAAGAAGAAGAAGGGGAAACAATGCAACGCAAGGAGGGCGCGGAACGAGAATGCGAGGAGAAGGCACAACAAGATGGAAAGCAGGCCAGGAGCAAGCGCGACCGAGGCTCACGCGTGGATCGCGCAACCACTGTTCCAGTGCATACCCGCAGGTTTCTGGTATCGCTGTTTCAGTGCATACGCGCACGTTTCTGGTTTCGCTCGCGTCTTGGCATTCTACAACCTTGGAAACCACAAACCGTCATGTGCACGTGGAGTTCTGGACCACCACCATCAGTACATGAAGCGCTTTCAGCTTCGGCCGGACTGGTCGATTAGGCCACGGAGTGTCCATGGCTATTGTAGAACTCTGGCATATGAATGCGATGAATGTCCAAACTAGTCGTTCCAAATCTCTAGGGCGCGCTGCTACACGAACTGCGAAAATGTTTGCCATAAGAGCTGACAACACGTGCAACAGAAGCTAACAATGAATATGCGCGTGCGTCGCTGACGCTGCACTGGTGAAAGGCATCGCCAGAGCCGCGCCGAGAAGTGAGGAATTGCTGAAGGCACACTCCCGAGCCTGAACACTCACATGTTCGAACTGGTTTGGCCGATGTTGTGGTCGCCCGGGCAACCGACGACCGCGAACAGCTGCTCGAGCAGCATCATGGGCGGTGGAGGGGGGGGTGGAGGACCAGGAGGGAGGGGAGGATAGGGGAGGAGAGGAGCAGGAGGGGGAGGAGAGGGGAGGGGAGGAGAGGGGAGGAGAGGGGAGGGGAGGGGAGGGCAGGAGCAGGCGAAGGGAGCGGGAAGGCCGGGAGGAGGGACGCTCCGCAGGCGCGCGGAGGAGGCGTGCCGCCGACGCCCCCGACGAGCGGGCCCGGGCCGCCCCTCCCCGCGGCAGCTCAGGCGTCGCTCTGCTCCTCGAGAGGCACGTCAAACAAGACACGCCGGTCGGAAGAGGTAGGCAACGCACTTTTGGGATCCGCGGGTCGAGAGCGCACCTCTTCCGGTCGAAGCTAAGCGGGCCGCGCGAAGCTCGAATTAACAAAGAGGGGGGGGGGACAGAGGGAGAGGCCTCACGGCAAGGCCGGGAGGAGGCAAAGCCCGGGGAACAGGCGGTGCCGAAGACGACGTAAACGAGGGGTAGGCAACACACATGGCCTATAGGGGGCCACATGCGAATCATACCCCCACCCCCCACGATTTCTGAGGGGGAGGGTGGGGTTCACTTCGTGCGGGAGCTCCCGAGCGAAGTGAGCCCCACCCTCCCCCTCAGAAATCGTGGGGGGTATGGGTAGGGTTCGCATGTGGCCCCCTGGCCTAGGGAAGGCGGATAAAATAGATTGGGTTCAGGCCCTCCCGGAGGATAACCAAGCAAAACAAAAACGCATCTCGGTTCCTGAAGAAGGAAGGTGCCTAGGATGGACTAGGATCTGGGAATCCAAAGATACCTACTTTCAACGACCGACGAGTACACATACAAGCTGGCGTAAGCCTGCGCAGAGTTCTGGCCTGCGCTGGACACACCCCTGGCGCGCTCCGCGCGCGAAGGGAACGGAGAATCCAGCGCCGACCCAGCAAGAACTCCGCGATGACCTCACCAAGCATATGCTTATATTGAGGGGCAACAAGAAGGGGGGGGGGGGCGGGGCCGGATCAGGGGGGGGAACATCAGCTGGAGTGGGCGATGCATCGCCTGCAGGTCGGGCCTCGTCGGCGATGAATGGGCGATGCGGGGTGGATGGATGCGTTCCCCCCTGAGCCCCCCCCCCAAAAAGATTAGCATGGGGAAAGCGGGTGCTGAAGGAAACGGGCCCTGGATCCCGGGGCCTTCCACCAGGACGGGGTCTTCCTCCCGAGTCGTTGTCTGACAGCCCCGGGGGCCCGCGGCGGGCCCCCAGAGCCCCGAAGGCAGGGCAAAAAACCTCGGGACCCGTTTCCCTCGGGCCCCGCCTTCCCCCCTGGCGAGACGTTGCCCCCGTCGCTTCTGCTCTCCCGTCCTCGATCTTCCTCTTGCCGATCTGCAGGACGTTGGCGATCGGTATGAGCACTGCGAGGGGCGCGGCCGCACGGAGAAAAAGCAATGTTCTACCTATATGTATATATGTGTATATACATACATACACACAAACATGCATACATACATGCATACATGCATGCATGCATACGTACGTAAGTGCATACATACATACATACATACATACATGCATGCATCCATCCATCCATCCATCCATCCATCCATGCATGCATGCATGCATGCATACGTACATACATACATACATACATACATACATACATACATACATACATACATACATACATACATACAAACAAACATACATGCACACATATGTGTATATATAAGTATAACTATGAATCTGAGTATAAACATATGAATGACTACAACAATAAATATGAACAACAAATCCTGGATAAAGAACCAACCATATCCAGTTGTGAGTACCGTCGTTACGGGTATCGCCTTCGGGTGATCTCCTCATGGTGCCATGAAGCATGCGAAGGGTATGCCGATGTCGGGCGGGGCCGCCAAGTGGGTGCTGTCAGTGGTGCTTTAGGCGGAACGCGCTACGGGGCAGCGAAAAGTGTGACACATGCGGGCGGTGGCACTGGTGCCTTCGACGGAACTCCCTATGCGCCATGAAGCGTATGAGGGGTGTGCCAAAGTGGGCGCGGTGACGCTGGCATGTGAGAATTCGGTGGGGCTCCGTCTGGGGCGACGAAACGTGTGACGGGTGTGCCAAAATGGGTGCGGCGACCGCATGCGAACGCTGGCGTTAGGGCCTTCGGTGAAGTTCCTTCTGGGGCCACGGAACGTTTGAGGGGTGAGCCAAAACGGGTGCTGTGGGCGCCACGCGAACGCTAACATTTGGGCCTTCCGCGGGGCTTCCGTTAGGGCCACGAAACGTGCGAGGGGTGTGCCAACGTAGGTGCGGCGACCGCATGCGAACGCTGGCATTTGGGCCTTCCGTGGGGCTCCATGTGGGGCCACAAAAACATGTGAAGGGGTGTGCTAAAATGGATGCGGCGACCGCACGCAAACGATGGCACTTGGGTTTTCGGCGGGGCGGGCTCCTTATGGGGCCACGGATCGTTTGGGCGGTCTGCCCAAATTGGCGCACCGACCGCATGCGAACGCTGGCATTCGGGCCTTCGGTGGAGCTCAGTTGCGGCCACGAAACGTACGATGGGCGTGCCAAAGTGAAGGGGGCGACGGGAGGAGGCAGGAGGGAGGGTGCAGCGGGAGGACGAGGAGGAGTGAACGCGGGGACCGTCTCTTCAAAACGAAGACCCAACGCCACAGGATGTTTGGGAAAAAACAAAAAAACAAATGAAAAAAAAAACCTGGCGAAGGACCCAACCGTATGCAGTTGTGGGTATCGCAATTGTGAACATCGTCTTCGGTGGCGTTCCCTACGGGGCCACGAACAGCATAAGCGGCGCGCCGAAATGCATGGCGGGGTACACAACACGAACAAAAACGATGGGTCTGAGCACGAGAAACTGAACGTGGGCGTCTGAGTGCGAGTGGGTCCCATTGTGGATCACTCTGCGCGCGAATGAATTTGTATGCAAGAATGATAGCATGGCTACACCTACTATAAATTGATATGAATGTGAACGGTTTGAATACGCCTGTCTCTGAATACTCGTGGCACTGCGCGTGGCCGCCACAATGAGCTCCCCCCGAAACCCCGATGGCAACGCCCGCGCGCCGCGACGCCCACGTCGGCACGCCCCTCACGGGGATCGCGCCCGCCCCCTTCCCTTCTTAGTTTCCCTCTTCGCCCCTGCACTCCAAGGTCCAAGGCTGCAAACAGCGCAGCGCGGAGTCCCCGCGACGCGCGCCGGTCGCCCCGAGAGGGTCCCAGGGACGCGCGCGGGTCGTCCGCATCGCGGGGCAAAGAGAAGGCCAATTGGCTGGCCGATGGTGGGCAAGGATCTGACCGCTAGGCAGAGCGACGACGGGCGAGCGAGGCGCTGGGCAGAGCGCCGTGCGGAGTTCCCGCGACGCGCGCTGGTCGCCCCGAGGGGGCCCCTGCGGCGGAGCACAGAGGGCCAGCTGGCTGGCTGATGGCGGGCCGCTGGCTAGAGCGACGACGGGCGAGCGAGGCGGTGGGCAAAGCGCCGCGCGGAGTTCCTGCGACGCGCGCTGGTCGCCCCGAGAGGTCCCAGCGGCGCGCGCGGGCCGTCCGCGGCGCGAGGCCAAACAGTGGGGCCTTAGGTGGGATCCCCTATGGGTCCACGAAACGTGTGGGGGGGGTGTGCCAAAATGGCGCGGCGCCGCCATGCGAACTGCGCCATGGGAGCCTTAGGTGGAGCTCCGTGTGGGGCCACGAAACGTGTGAGGACTGGGCCAAAATGGGGCGGCGCCGCCATGCGAACCACCAGTGGGACCCTAGGTGGGGTTCCCCTATGGGGCCACGAAACGTCCGAAGGGTGGGCCACAATGGGGCGGCGCCGCCATGCAAACTGCACCAGTGTGACGGGTGTGCCGACATGAGGCGGCGCCGCCATGCGCAATTCGCCACTGGGACCTTAGGTGGAGCTTCTTATGAAGCCACGAAACATGTGGAGGGTGTGCCAAAATGGGGCGGCGCCGCCATGCGAACTATGCCATAGGGCTGTTAGGTGGATTTCCCTATGGGGCCCCGAAACGTGCGAAACGGTGTACCAAAATAAGGCGCCGCCGCCATGCGAATTGCGCCAATGGGGCATTAGATGGGGGTCCAGGTGGGGCCACGAAACGTGTGAAGGGTGTGCCAAAACAGGGCGGCGCCGCCATGCGAACTGCGCCACCAGGACCCTAGGCGGAGCTCCCTGTGGGGCCACCAAACGCGTGGAATGTTGTGCCAACATGGACGGCTCCGCCATGCGAGCTGCGCCATGGACCCCTTACGTGGAGCTCCCTATGGGGCCACGAAACGTGACGGTGTGCCAAAATGGTGCGGCGCCGCCATGTGAACTGCACCATTGGGACCTTAGGTGGAGTTCCCTATGGGGCCACAAAACGAATGAAGGGTGGGCCACAATGAGGCGGCGCCGCCATGCGAACTGCACCACTGGAACCTTAAATGGGGCTCCATATGGGGCTGGGGTGTGCCGACATGAGGCGGCGCCGCCATGCGAACTGCGCCACTGGGACCTTAGGCGGAGCTCCCTATGGCGCCACGAAACGTGTGAGGGGCGTGCCAAAGTGAGAGGGTGACGAGAGGAGAAACGAAGGGGAAGGAATTGGAGGGTGAAAGTGGGGGTCGGGCGCAGGGTCCCAGCAATGATGTTTTTAAAAGTCATGAATGGGCGATACATCCTCGATTGCTGTGTTCGGCGGGGGAACTAATTGAAGCCCCCCGCCTGCGCCCGCGCGCGAGACTTGAGGGGAAAGGAAGCAAGGGGGCGGGGGGCTCGGGAAAGGCGACGAAGGTAACGTGCGCTAAGGGCGCAACAAGAACAGGCTGGAACACACGAAAGCGGTCGGGTGAGTGTCGAAATCTGCCCAGCCAATCTGGCATGCGGAACACTGCGCCTCAGTTTTGGGGATCTTGAAGGCCAGGGCAAAATGTGAATTCACATTGTGGGGAAAAGCAAAATGTGAATTCACATTTTGGGAAAAAGGAAAATGTGAATTCACATTTTGGGAAAAAGGAAAATGTGAATTCACATTTTGGAATGTTGTGTAGGATTCTTTATGAAGGGGCCAGAATGTGAATTCACATTTGGGAAAAAGGAAAATGTGAATTCACATTTGGGGAAAAAGGATAATGTGAATTCACATTTTGGGAGAATCGCGGGTCCCATTCCAAATCTGTCTTGGGGGTCGAGAAATCATCGTTTGGGAACATACGCGATCATCAACCGCACAATCAAGACACACTTGCACTCCACTCCGCAAACCCACGCGCAATATGCAAGAGCGCCCGCACGCATGAACGATAATGGATGGACGGCGCGTGCGCCCGCGCGGGCAACGCGCGGGCACGAATGACTGGCCACCAATGACCGCCAGCATTGGATGCCAATCGTACCCGATCACATACATGAGCGAAACATTGAGCATACATGGGCCATTCACCCCCCATTGAAGACCCCCTGTTGCAGACCCCCTCTTTCACCCTCCAAAGAGGAGGTGAGGAAAGGAGAAGAGGAGAAGATGGACGCGGGGACTCGACACCAACAGGACCCAAAAACGAAGACCCCGCCACAGGATGGTTGGGAAATTAGCCTGGCGAACCATATGCAGTTGCGAGTATCGCAATTGTGAACGTCGTCTCCGGTGGCGTTCCCTACGGGGCCACGAACCGCATGAGGGGCGCGCCGACATGCGTGGCGGGGTACACACACGAACGACGACGATACGTCTGAGCACGAGAGACTGAGCGCGAGTGAATATGAGCGCGAGTGAGTCTGATTGGAATGAGTCTGCGCGCGAACGACTGTGTTCGCATGAGTGCGAGCCTAGCTACACCGAACGCACATGCATATGAACGTGACCGGTTTGGGCACCCCTGGCTCTGAGTACTCGTGGCACTGAGCGTGGCCATCACAAGGGGCTCCCCCGGAAACCCCCGCGGCAGCGCCCGCGCGCCGCGACGCCCATGTCGGCGCGCCCCATCGCGAGGATCGCGCCCGCTTCCTTCCCTTGTGTTTCTCCCTCTTTGCCCCTGCACTCCAAGGTCGAAGACTGCAAACGCAGCGCAACGCGGAGTCCCCGCGACGCGCGCCTGTCACCCCGAAGAAGACCCAGCGACGCGCGCGGGTCGTCCGCATCGCGAGCAAAAAAAAAAAGCGAGCTGGCTGGCCGATGGCGGACAAGGATCTGGCCGCTAGGCAGAGCGACGACGGGCGACCGAGGCGCTGGGCAGAGCGCCGTGCGGAGTTCCCGCGACGCGCGCTGGTCGCCCCGAGAGAGTCCCAGCGACGCGCGCGGGACGCCCGCGGCGCAGAGAAAAGAGGGCTAGCTGGCTGGCTGATGGCGGGCAAGAATCTGGCCGCTGGGCAGAGCGACGACGGGCGAGCGAGGCGCTGGGCAAAGCGCCGCGCGGAGTTCCTGCGACGCGCGCTGGTCGCCCCGAGAGGGTCCCAGCGACGCGCGCGGGCCGTCCGCGGCGCGAGGCCAAACAGTGGGACCTTAGGTGGGATCCCCTATGGGTCCACGAAACGTGTGTGGGGTGTGCCAAAATGGCGCGGCGCCGCCATGCGAACTGCGCCATGGGGACCTTAGGTGGAGCTCCGTATGGGGCCACGAGAACGTGTGAGCAGTGTGGCAAAACGGGGCGGCGCCGCCATGCGCAGATCGCCACTGGGACCTTAGGTGGAGTTCCGATGTGGCCACGAAACATATGAGCAGTGTGACAAAATAGGACGGCGCCGCCATGCGAACTGCGTCCCGGGGACCTTCGATGGAGCTCCCTATGGAGCCACGAATCGTGCAAAAGGTGTGCCAAAATGGCACGGCGCCGCCATGCGAACTGCACGACTGGGATTTTTAGTGGAGCTCCCAGTGGCGCCACGAAACGTGTGAAGGGTGTGTGCCAAAACGGGGCGGCGCCGCCATGCGAACTGCGCCACTGTGGCCTTAGGTGGAGCTCTTATGGGCCACGAAACGTGTGAGGGGTCTGCCACAGTACGAGGTTGACGAGAAGAGGGAGGAGGGGGAAGCAGGAGGGGGAGGAGAGGAGGAGAAGAGGAGAAGAGGAGAGGAGAGGAGAGAGGAGAGGATGGACGCGGGGATCGTCTCTTCAAAACGAGGACCCAACACCACAGGATGGTTGAGAAAAAAACGGTGGAGTTCCTCGTCGCTCCTCCCCTTCGGGGCCCTCCCGAGGAGGACCCTCGCCGGCGCGGCCGCGCCCGTGAAGGGGCTCGAGGGCACACAAGTAAATAGACACGACTCGCAGGATTCCCCGAATATGTTTCTATCTTTCCAGGAACGTCATCTACCCCGTCCACTCCCCATATTTTCCCGTAGTCCCACCAGCCCTCTGGGCGTCGGTGGTTTAACGCGTTTCCTCTTCCACCCCTCCCTCTTCCCCTTCGGGGAGGGGTTTACCCCTCCCCCTACCCCCTCCCCACTGACCTGGACAGGAGGGGCGGGGAGCGGTCAGAGCGTCCAAAACGGCCTCGGCGAGGAAGCCAAAATCATTGATTTTACTATGGTTTGGGCCCCATTTTGGCCTTCTCAGGGGGCAACGCTAATTAAGGCTCCCCTCTTCTTTGATCGATTTCCTCCACGATGGCCGCAAGAGGCCCCCAGGATGCCCCAAGAGGCCGCAGGATGGCCCCAAGATGGCCCCAAGATGGCCCCCCAAGAGGCCCCCAGGAGGCCCCCAAGAGA
>CAUYUJ010015218.1:0-2500 GCA_963575745.1 Prorocentrum cordatum
GGCGCAGACCCAACCCTGCAAGACGTATCTAAAGATAATGGATGCGTTTAGATGCGATCGCGCCCTGGCGCAGGCGAGAAGCCCATCGTATCTATTTTTCTGCAACGACGACAATCTAGATACTATTTTTAGATGCGCGCCCCCGGAGATCTGGCCGCTGTCTTAAGGCAGCGGCCACACCTCCGACGAGCCGCTTTTTTCAATGCGGACGTCTGTCCCCGATCTCGGCACCGATCGGGGGCGGCAGTCGGGCCGGGGGCCACCAGAAACGGCTCGGGGGGCGCAGGAGTGGCCCCGGGGGAAGGCGGCGGGGCCTCTGGGGCCGCGGATGGTCCACCTCCTCCTCCTCCTCCTCCTCCTCCTCCTCCTCCTCCTCGTCCTCCTCCTCCTCCTCCTCCTCCTCCTCCTCCTCCTCCTTTGGGTGTCTCGGAAGCCAGCGGGTCCTGAGGGAAGCGGGCCTTGGGTCGTGATGTTCCAACCTACTTCAGCCTTGATCACCAGAGAGAATTTCGAGCACCAGGAAAACACGCCACAAATCGAGGGTTTTCACGTGTCGGGCACTGGGAGACACTCTTTCGACTTTCTTTCGACACTCTTCTGGGTGCTCGAAATTCTTTCTGGGATGTGGTCCTTCAGTAAGATAGGAACAACATAAGTCTTGGGCTCTATCGCCGTTGTCAGGATTCCCGAGCCCTCCATGGGCCCGGGAGCCGTCGGAGAGAACAGAGAAAGGATTAGCCCCGGGGGAAAGGGCCCGATTCTCGGGTGCGGCCAGGAGGGAAGGGATGATTCGCGGAAGGGGAAGATCATGGCCGGAGCCATGACACCTCCCCGCCTGGATTGCATGGCCCTCGCTTTTTATGTTTTTTCTTCTTACTCTGACATTGTTATTGTTGTTTCAATAATAATAAAGCCAACTATTATTCTTATTCCCCATATCCTAAGATGGGGTTCTTGTTATTACTTGGACGCCTCCTACACCTTCTCCTCCCTCCTCCTTCCTCCTCCCCTCCTCCTCTTTCCTCATACTCAGACCTACTCATACTCAGACTTACTCATGCTCAGACTTACTCATACTCAGACCTACTCATACTCAGACTTACTCACACTCAGACATATTCATACACAGACTTACTCATGCACAGACTTACTCACACCCAGACGTACTCATGCACAGACTTACTCATACCCAGACTTACACATACACAGTATTACTCATACTCAGACTTACTCATACCCAGACGTACACATAAACAGACTTTCTCACGCTTGGAGAGCAGATTGTGAGGATGTCTCAGGCGGGACGCTGGTTTCAGCACCCCTAAAGGGAGCCGCCAGGCAGGGGTGTTTGCACGGGCTCGTTCGCGGCCATTTTGTGGGGATGTCTCAGGCGGTTTGCTTGTTTCTGGGCCCAACATCCTTCGCTTTCGGAGCAGATTTGGAGGATGTCTCGAGCGAGGCGCTCATTTCAGCACCCCTAAGGGGAGCCGCCAGGGGTGTTTGCACGGGCTCGTTCGCGGCCATTTTGTGGGGATGTCTCAGGCGGTTTGCTTGTTTCTGGGCCCAACATCCTTCGCTTTTGGAGCAGATTTGGAGGATGTCTCGAGCGAGGCGCTCATTTCAGCACCTCTAAGGGGAGCCGCCAGGGGTGTTTGCACGGGCTCGTTCGCGGCCATTTTGTGGGGATGTCTCAGGCGGTTTGCTTATTTCTGGGCCCAACATCCTTCGCTTTCGGAGCAGATTTGGAGGATGTCTCGAGCGAGGCGCTCATTTCAGCACCCCTCAGGGGAGCCGCCAGGGGTGGTTGCACGGGCTCGTTCGCGGCCATTTTGTGGGGATGTCTCAGGCGGTTTGCCTGTTTCTGTGCCCAACATCCTTCGCTTTCGGAGCAGATTTGGAGGATGTCTCGAGCGAGGCGATCATTTCAGCACCCCTAAGGGGAGCCGCCAGGGGTGGTTGCACGGGCTCGTTCGCGGCCATTTTGTGGGGATGTCTCAGGCGGTTTGCTTGTTTCTGGGCCCAACATCCTTCGCTTTCGGAGCAGATTTGGAGGATGTCTCGAGCGAGACGCTCATTTTCACCCCCCCAGGTGGGCCAGATTTTGAGGATGTCTCGATCGGTTTGCTTGTTTTGGTGGCCAGGCTCGTGGGCGCAGATTCTTCTCAGGATGCCACAGGAGGCCCCAACAGGCTCCAGGAGGCCCCAGGAGACCACATGAGGTCCCAGGAGGCATCAGGAGGCCACAGAAAGATTCAAGAGGCCACAGGATGTCCCAAGAGGCTCCAGGAGGCCCCAGGAAGCTCCAGAAGGCCTCGGGAAACCACAGGAGGCCCCAGGAGGCAACAGGAAGCGCCAGGAGGCCTCGGGAGGCAACAGGAGGCCCCGAGAGGCCCCAGGAGCAGGAGGCCTCAGAAGGCAACAGGAGTGGCTCCAATCCATGTGTGTTACGTATGCTCCTATCGATTGGGCCTCACCTGGAGCACGATTCTTTGATGTTCTA
>CAUYUJ010015218.1:5000-10000 GCA_963575745.1 Prorocentrum cordatum
TCCTCCGCCGGGGCGCCCGCGGGCCTCCCTTTCCCGGGGCCCCGTGGGCCCTCCGCGGCGAGAGGTGGCGGAGCAGCAGCGGGCCGCGCGCGAGGGCGCGGGGCGGGCGCAGGCGAGGCTCGCGGAGGAGCTGGAGGCCCCCCAGGGGGTCTCTCCTCCTCCTCCTCCTCCTCTTCCTCCTCCTCCTCCTCCGCCGGGGCGCCCGCGGGCCTCCCTTTCCCGGGGCCCCGTGGGCCCTCCGCGGCGAGAGGTGGCGGAGCAGCAGCGGGCCGCGCGCGAGGGCGCGGGGCGGGCGCAGGCGAGGCTCGCGGAGGAGCTGGAGGCCCCCCAGGGGGTCTCCAGAAAATGCGTAGAGTGCTCCCCAGAGATCCGGCGCATGGGAAAAAAAGATCAAGACGGCTTTCTTTTTAATTTTTGTTTCTCAGTTTTTGGCCTCTGCGGGCCCTCGCCGGTCCCCGGGACTGTCAAAACACGACTCGGGATGGAAAACCGGCCCCGGGGAATGGGTCGAGGGGCCCCGCATCGAAAAATTGCGACATCGCCGTGTGAAGAAATCACGACTGGAGGTTTTCTGCTATTTTCGGCCTCCGGGGCCATTCACCCGTGCTTTGGGGCCGTCAAAAAACAATGCAGGATGAGAAACAGGTCCAGGGGAAAGGGTCCAGACCTCTGGGCGTCGACGTTGTAAAAAAACACGACGTCGGGGGTCTGGGAATGTTCCGTAGATTCACGGCGCATTCTATGCATTGTTCGCGGATTCGAAGGGAAAACCCATTTCGGGATACATCAGATCTGTAGTCGATCTCCTACTCGAAGTGGTGGGGGGGTTTGGCGCTGACTACCCAGAGGTCCGACGCTCCGACAAAAAAAATGGAGCGGCGGGTTTTGGGCGGTTTTCGCCCTCCAGGGGCTCTCGCCGGGCCTCGGGACCAGCATAAGACGATTCAGGACAAGAATCCGGCCTCTTATAAGGAAGTGGTCCAGACCTCAAGGGCCCACGCATCGGAAGAAATGGGGCAGCTGGATGTTTCGAACGGCCCTGGGCGGTTGCCGAACAGCCCTGCCCTGTGCGATGCTTTCCTTGGGTGCGTTCGCTGAGCGGCCTCGCTTTTCGGGGCGCGCATTGTGAGTGTTGATCTTCGCCTCCCTAATTAGTGGGAAGAGGTGCGCCGCCACCCCTGCGCTTCGCCAGGGGAGGAAGAAAGGCATGAGCGTAGACTTTCGGCGGTCCGCGCGGATCTCTCTTGGACCCAGACATCGGGCGTCTCGGAAAAATCGACACACGGGTTCTTCATAGTTTTTGGCCTCTCGGGGCCCTCGCCAGGCCTCGGGACCGTCCAAAAAACGACTCGGGACGAAAAACCGGTCCCGGGGAGGTGGTCGGGAGGTCGGGGGCCCGCGCCTCGAAAACATCGAGGCGTCGGTTGTCCGGGGATCTGCGCTGGGCTCCCCCCCGGGCCGCGGCTCCGGCGCCGCCCCTGGCGCGCGGAGCGCACCAGGGAGGAGGAGGAGGAGGAGGAGGAGGAGGAGGAGGAGGAGGAGGAGGAGGAGGAGGAGGAGGAGGAGGAGGAGGAGGAGGAGGAGGAGGAGGAGGGGTGCCTGGCTCAGATCCAGGACGTCCTCGCGGGCCGTCAGCAGCGTCCTGTCTGTGCCGTGGCGCTCTCTCCCTCTGCTCCGGGCTGCCCCTGCGCTCCCCGCGGCGCCGCGTGTGCCCCTGGCTGAGGGCGCCGCGGCGCCTCGTCGACGCCGAGCTCGGCCAGGGCCCCTGCCAACCCCAGACCCCCTCGAGTAATGAAAAAATCACGACGGGAGGTTTTTCGCCATTTTCGGCCTCGGGGGGCCCTCGCCGGGCCTCGGGAGCGTCAAAAAACGACTCAGGATGACAAACCGGTCCTGGGGAAGAGGTCGAGAACTCTGGGGTCGACGTAACGAAAAATTCATTACGTCGGGGGTCTGGGACCGTCGCGGCTTCGCGAAGCGAACCCAGCGATGGCGGCGAGGGCACGACAGGGCGAACGCGCGGGAGGGAGCCCCCCAAGCCCCCGACGTCGTGGTCTTGCTCACGACGTCGACCCCCCGATGGTCTGTCTGGACCCGTTCCCCGGGACCGGCTTCGCGGCTTCGCGAGGATGCACCACGAGTCTCGGCAATAGCCAATCGATCGGCGATGGCCCAGACCCCCGACGTCGCGATTTTTTCGCAACGTCGACCCCTCAGAGATCTGGACCCTTTCCCTTGGACATGTTTCTCATCCTACACTGTTTTTTGACGGCCCCAAGGCCCAGGAAGGGCCCCTGGAGGCCGAAGAGAGCGAACAAAGCCTCCGATCGTGATTTCTTCGCAGGGCGAGGGGTGTCTGGGCATTGGTGATGACCAAGGCAAACGATGGCCAGGAATGGCCGAGCTTCGGGGGTCAGGGGGGTCAGGGCCGCCCCCATTCCACCCCCATGGCTTATGATGTCCCAACCTACTTTAGCCTTGATCACCAGGAAGAATTTCGAGCGCCAGAAAAAAGTACCCAAAAACTCAAGGGTTTTCACGTGCCGGGCCCTGGGAGACACTCGTTCGACACTGTTTCGACACTCTTTCGACACTTTACTGGGTGCTCGAAATTATCTCTGGGTCGTGGTCCTTGAGTGGGATGGGAACCACATGACCTATGGCGGCTCTCCCAGGGGTCCGCGGGGATCCCCGGGGGATGTTCGTCCGCGGGGGTCCCAGGGGCGCCCTCCTCCTCCTCCTCCTCCTGACGGGTCCGCGGGGGTCCCATGACGGGGGTCCCATGACGGGCCCAGACCCCCGACGTCATGACTTTTTCATGACGCGACCCCCAGAGGTCCGGACCCATTCCCCGGGACCAGTTTGTCATCCCGAGTCGTTTTTTGACGCTCCCGAGGCCCGGTGAGGGCCCCCAGAGGCCGAAAATGGCGAAAAACCTCCCGTCATGATTTTTTCATTACTCGAGGGGGTCTGGGGACGGGGGTCCCATGACGGGGGTCCCATGACGGGTCCGTCCCCAGGGGTCCGCGGGGGTCCCAGGGGCGCCCTGGCCTCCCAGGGGCCCGCGGGGAGGCGTTCGCCTCCCCGCGGGATCCCCGAGGGGGGGTCGGCGCTTGGGAGGTGCGTCTCTCCACGTGCTCGGGGCGCGCAGGCGGGCGGCAGGGCCCCCCTCCCAGAGATCCCGCGGGGAAAAAAAAAACAAGACGCAGGCTTTTGCGCGGCTTTGGCGCGGCTTTTGCGTAGCTTTTGCGCGGCGTCTGCGCGGCTTTTTTGCGCGGCTTTTTCGGCGTTCATGCGCGGCTTTTGCGCGGGAGAAAAATAAATCAAGACGGAGGCCTTGGCGCGGCTTTTTCGGCCTCTCGGCGCCCTCGCCAGGCTCCGGGACTGTCAGAAAACGGCTCGGATCGCTAAACTGAGGTTTGCGGGGGCCCAGACCCCCTCGCGCTGTGAGAAAATCACGACGGGAGACTTTTCGCTATTTTCGGCCTCTGGGGGCACTTCCCGGGCCTCGGGGCCGTCAAAACACGATTCAGGATGGAGTCCCGGGGAAAGGGTCCGGACCGCTGGGGGTCGACGCTGTAGAAAGTCACGGCGCCGGCGGCCTGGGGGCCGTGCCTTGAAACAAAGCACGACGTCAGATCTCTGGGGTTGGCGCTCGGTGGCGCGCACATGCTCGGGCTCTGCGTGGCTCCAGTTGGCCGGTGCTCTCGCCCCAGGCGCCCTGTCCTCCCCAGACCCCCTCGCGCGGCGCAAAAAGCACGACGAGAGGCTGTTCCCCGTTTTCGGCCTCTCCCTGACTCCAGATCCGCTACTTTGGTTTTTTTCCAACGTAAAATTGCGCCGGAAATCCACTTATACGAAGCCGAAAAGTAGGGCGGAAATTTCTGCACCGAACGCAAAATATGGCGGAAATCCACGGAAGTAGGGCGGAAACAGCCACAGAAAAGTAGGGCGGAAATTGGCATCAGCGGGGCTTGAAAAGTAAGGCGGAAATTCCAAGCCCCACTTACGATTTTCCCCAAAGTAGGGCGGATCCAGAGTCAGGGCAGACCCCCTCGCGCGGCGCAAAAAGCACGACGGGAGGCTGTTCCCCGTTTTCGGCCTTTGGGGGCCTTTCCCGGGCCTCGGGGCCGTCAACAGAACGACTCGGGAGGAAAAGCCTGTCCCGCGGAAAGGGTCCAGACCTCTGGGAGTCGACCATTTGTGAACAAATCACGACGTCGGGGGTCTGGGCCATCGCCGATCGATTGATGACTGTCGAGACTCGGGGAGCATCCTCGCGAAGCCGCGAAGCCGCGAAGCCGCGAAGCCGGTCCCGGGGAACGGGTCCAGACAGACCTCGGGGGGTCGACGTCGTGAGCAAGATCACGACGTCGTCGGGGGCTTGGAGGGCTCCCTCCAGCGCGTTCGCCCTGTCGTGCCCTCGCCGCCATCGCTGGGTTCGCTTCGGAGTCCTGGTCCGAACGCACCGGAGAGGTCCGGGGAGCGGCGGCATTACGGTCGGGAGTTTTTTTTTGTTGGCGTGTCGCGCCGCCGGTTCCAGACCCCCGACGTAATGAATTTTTCATTACGTCGACCCCAGAGTTCTCAACCCCTTCCCCAGGACCGGTTTGTCATCCTGAGTCGTTTTTTGACGCTCCCGAGGCCCGGTGAGGGCCCCCCGAGGCCGAAAATGGCGAAAAACCTCCCGTCGTGATTTTTTCATTACTCGAGGGGGTCTGGGGTTCTGGCCCACGCTTCGGCTCGACACGCTATCCACTTCCCGGTCCCCAGGTTAACGCCCTGAGCCTGTCGAAGCGTCCCGCCCCGCGGCGCGGAGCGGCGCGCTCTCAGCTCGCAGGGCATGGCGTGTCGCCCGCCGCCGCATGCACGGCCAATCCTCGTTGGCAGTCACCAGCTTTCAGACCCTGGGTTCCTTATCCAAGAGTTCCTTATCCAAGAGTTCCTTATCCAGTCCGTAGCCATTTTGGCTCAAGGCCAGGTCCGCCCGCTTTCGGGCG
>CAUYUJ010015218.1:15000-27117 GCA_963575745.1 Prorocentrum cordatum
GGAGGTACGGGTTCTGGAGGAGCGCAGGAGACAGGGGCGGTCGACACCCGAGGCAGCACAGCACGCGAACGCTGAGCCGCAGCGGGAGGCCGCCTCTCAGGGCGAGACCAGGCCTGAGCCTGGAGGAGTCGACGTACCAACACCAGACGACACGGACCTGGAGGAGCTGCGGGCTTTCCTGGGGCGCGCTGGGGTTGCTGTGCAGCCCGAGGCCGACGAGGCAACGATCCGAGGGAGCGTTCGCAAGCTGGCCGAGGGGCTCAACGAATGGAGGACTGAGAAGCGTGCCAAGGTCCAGGTCCCTGCCTAGAGCACTGGTGATATGCTTGATGGGCCTGGTTCATACTGTGAGTGCGATGCCGTCGCTGGGCACGGTAGCAGGGTCGCTTGCAGCGAATCCTCTTTTTCAGGTGACTGGCGGCAGCGCTGCCGATGTGGAGGTGGCCAGAGTGCACTGCCTGGGTCGGAGCGGCGGCGGCAGTGCCGTGGGCCGCGGCAATGGACGCGGAGGGCGAGCCGCGGACGCGCGGGTGGTCGATGCCTCGTCCCACGTCCGACCTCCTGCTCGAAACGTCGACGGACGTAGCGCCCCGAGCGGGGAGGCAGCCGCGGCCCAGGCGAGACCGCGGTCGTCCGACTCCAGGCCCAGACACGATGAGGCAAGTGTTGGGCCAAGCCGAGGTGCAGGAGGCCCAGCGGCCGAGGGCCGTGGCAATGGGCGAGCTAAGCGAGCCGCGGACGCGCGGGTGGTCGATGCCTCGCTCCTCGCCCCTGGGCTCACTCGGGCCGTCGACGGACGGAGCGCAGCCCCGAGTGGGGCCCTGGCCACGCGGCCGGCTGGCGTGGGCGGCGAGCACTGCCAGGGTCGGAGCGGCGGCGACAGTGCCAAGGGCCGTGGCAAGGGACGGGGAGGACGAGCCGCGGACGCGCGGGTGGTCGTTGCCTCGTCCCACGCCCAGCCTCCCGCTCGAGACGTCGACGGACGTAGCGCCCCGAGCGGGAAGGCAGCCGCGGCCCAGGCGAGTCCGCAGCCGCTCGACTCCAGGCACAGACGTGATGCTGCCCAGGTGGGGCCAGGCCATGGCGAGGGTGGCCTTGCGGTCCAAGGCGGTGGCAAGGGGCGTGCTAGGCGAGCCGCGGACGCGCGGGTGGTCGATGCCTCGCCTCACGCCCCAGGGCCCACTCGGGCCGTCGACGGACGGAGCGCAGCCCCGAGGGGGACCGATGCCACGGAGCAGGCTGGCCACAAGGGCAGCATCGTGACGCTGAATTGCTCGTCCGGGAAGCAGCTGCTCGAGTACATGGTGCACTGCAGTCACACAGTGGTCGCGGTGCAGGAACATCACGTTGCTCATGATGACCTGGCAGACGCACAGCATCGGTTGCTGGACGCGGGCTGGCAAGGCACATGGGCAGCGGCCAACCACACAGTCAACGGTGGCACGCAGGCAGGGCTAGCTGTGTTGGCCAGGCCGAACGTCATGATTACGCGCGGGCCGTGCATGAACGGACAGACCGTGCTGGCTGGCGGTCGAGCTTTGCCCGCTCAAGTACATTGGGGAGTCCCAGGAGGAGTGGTACTGGTCTCAGTGTATCTTTACGTCAATGAAGGTTGGTCTGACAATAATCTACACATCAGGCAGGAGGTCAGTTGCTATCTGGAAAGATTGAATCATGCAGGCTACGATTGGATTGTGGCAGGAGATTTCAACATCGAAGCATCCCAGTTCGGCGATATGCGATGGCTACACGGGCTTGGTGGTATGCTTCGGGCTCCAGCGGCGACCACATGCAGACAGGCTATGCCTGGTAGTTGCATCGACTATTTCCTCACGTCGTCTAACTTGATGACACGAGTAGAGCAGCCGTGTGTTCAGGAGGCGGCAACCACTTTTCCGCACTTGCCAGTGTATATGCATATCAGTGGCAAGGACATCCAGTTGTTTCATCGTGAGCTGCGTGGGCCGCGTGCCGTGCCCAAGCAACCGAAGCCAGGGTGCGCGAGGTTTCCATTGTTGGCACGGAGTTGCACGTATTATAGATGCCGCGTGTGACGACAGCAGTTTGCAGGTGACATGGGATGCTGTGCTGAGCCAAATTGAATTAGAGCTGCTTGCCAGACATGACGTCGTTGGCACCAAGGCTGAGCCGTTCGTTGGAGCATGTGGCCCAGTAGAGTTTGAGATTGTCAAGCTGCAGTGGCAACCACAGCAGAAGCGTTCATACTTGTCAAAAGCAGCCAATGCGTGGTGCGTTGCAGCCAGATGGGCGCGGCACATGCGTAGGGCGAAAGAAGCTATCATTAATGTCACGGCGAAGGTTAGTCTGCAGCAAGAGACAGGGGCGGCAGACACGGCCCTCCTGCACAAGCTGTCGAGTTTGACGATTGAGCTAGGCCGCTTTTTGGCGAAGGTGCTAACTGAGACGGCCGTGCTCAGCGAGCTCGACAGCTGGGCGTCTGACTTGTTTCTGATGGGAATGGAGTCCCTTGTTCACACAGAAGTAGATGCAGTGCTGGATGCAATCGAGGCCAAAGCAACGGAGCTTGCGGAGGCACACAGTCAGAAGACCGCCAAAGCCTGGAGGGACTGGGCGGCAGCCAGCTTTTCTAACGGCGCGCGTTTCGCGCATAGGCACACGAAAGGGAGAGCGTTGCAGGAAGCGGTTAATGCTAATGTGACTGCTCGCACGCCCTCCCAGCCGTATCAGCTAGCCGATAAGGCCATGAGGGACTGGGAAGAGATTTGGTCGATGCACGATGCCGCAGTCCCTCAGTTGCCAGCAGAGGCGAAGGACTGGGAAGAGCTCCCACCTTTGACCTTGCAGGACTTGCAACGCGCCATTCTTCAGTTTCCATGGGCGACGGGAGTCGGCCAGTTCAGTTTTGCTCCTCGCAGATTAATCTTTCTGAGCAGCCCAGGCCTGGAGGCCTTAGCGAAGCTGTTCATGAAGTGTGAAAGCCTCTTGATCTGGCCTTCGGACAGACTGCTGACGCAGCTCGTTCGCCTCCCCAAGGCGTCGGGAGGATGCAGGCTGATAGCGCTCGTGAACACGCTCCTGAGAGTCTGGTGCAGGGCCCGCAGGCCCATCGCGGCCGCCTGGGAGGTTGAGCATGACCTGGATTGTTTCTGGGGGACGGGAGCTGGTAGGTCGAGCTCGGACAGCGCGTTTTCCCTGAATCTTGAGGCTGAGATTGCGCACGAGTTAGGAGAGGACAGCCTCACAGTTTTTTATCGATATGTTGAAATGCTATGAGACTGTCATTTTGCAGAGCCTGCTTCGCGAGGCCAAGCTGAATCGTTTCCCGATGAGATTAGCGTGGATGACGATTCAAACGTATATGCAACCTCGTTGCCTGCGTGCTTTTGCCTCCCTGTCAGTACCAGTGCAGTCTAATCAGGGTATCCTAGCAGGCTGCTCTTTGGCCACTACAATGCTGCGGGTCCTGCTGCATAGAAGCTTGCAGGATTGCATGACTATATACCCCACGGTCAAGCCGCGCGCGCTGATCGACGATGTTAGCTCCCACTGGTCAGGAGAGCGTGCCAGGGAGGGAGAGAGCGTCGGCCAGGCAAGAGACTTGGCCAATGCAGTACACAGTTTTTGCCTCAGTGTGAGGCCGCTCGGGTTAGTCGTCCAGCCGAGCAAGTCAGGTTTTGTTGCGAACACGAGCCGAGGCCGAGATACTTTCGCTCGATTGGTTGTGCCTCTTCGTATGCGAGCGAAGCGAGCGATGCGTAATCTAGGGCGCGAGATGCACGGCACCAGAGTCTTGCGTGTGCAAGAAAAGTTGCGTCTTAAGAATCCCAAGGCTCGTATGCGCAAGGTGTGGGGCCTGAAGCACGCCGCTGGGGAGGCCGTGAAATCCTTGTGGAGGACGGGGCTACTCCCAGCTGGCGGCCACGGCGCTGGAGTGTCAGGGATATCTGACACAGCGATCCGCGAGCTTCGGACGTATGCTGGATGCATGTGCGGGGCCAAGCCCAAGGCGTCGCTCACCCTGTTTTTAGCTACACAGCGTGACGACAGGTTCGACCCTATTTTTGATGCGACGGTTCCGTTGGTTGTCAGGTTTGCCTCGTTCATCTGGGACAATAGGGTCGCGCCTGGACGGCTCCGCAGAGCCTGGGAAGCGGTCAAGGCGAAGCTTGACCAACGCATCTCGTGGTCCAGAGCCCGTGGCCCCATCGCCTCTGTTTGGGTCACGCTCCTGCGCGTGGGTTGGACGATGTTTTCTCCAACAGTGCTTGTGGACGATCGAGGTCGCCACGTAGATTTAGTAAGGCAGTGTCCAGGTGATGTGAAAGCTTTCCTGGAGGAAAGCATTCGCCGCTGGCAAGTAGATAGGATCCTGCAGCACCTGCCCAACAGCCTTGGAGAGAGCTGCTGGAGGAGGGGAATGAGGAAATCAGTGTTTGCTGTAAGGGACGTTGCGAGGCGAGGCGCCTTGCGGACGCTCTGGTCGTCAGGGGTTTGGACCCCCGAGAGGCTGCACAGCATAGGGCTCCGCAATTCCCCGCAGTGTTTTGTATGCAAGCAGGCAAAAGGCAAGGAGTCCCACCAATGGTTTGAGTGCGACGCCATGCTAGACGGGTTGGACGTGCCTGTTCCAGATTACGTCTTCGAGCTGAGGAAGGATATCAAGGCCAGGAATAATTCGCAATCTGGAGCGGATCAATTTTATCTCAGCTTCGGATTGCCGCCCGAGCCACCAGCACTGTCGCCTCCGAACGATGAGTACCCTGTGTTGGGATGGGGGGACTGGCGCGGGCGATGGGGGCGGAGGGTGTACACCGACGGAAGCGGCCAAGCGTCGTCGATCCCAGAGCTGGCCCGATGCGGCTGGTCCGTGGTCGAGGTTGACGAGGCTGGCAACGTGTTGCGTGCATTTTTTGGCGCGCTACCAGGAGCTGTGCAGACAGTGCCACGTGCGGAGCACTACGCAGCGCTCAAAGCAGTAGAAGTTGCGCAACAGCCTGCTATCATAGTGTCCGATCACCTGAATCTGGTGCGTGAAGGGTGCGCCTGGTCGGCGGCCGCTGCCAATTCTAGTGGCCGCCACGCGGCTGTGTGGGAGAAAATACGTCGGCACTGTCCCGAGGCTCCTCCTACTTTCGAGTGGGTCCCTGCGCACAGTGAGCTCTCGGAGGTTCTGGAGGCCCCCGAGTGTGACTTTGTCCGTTTCGTTGCTAACGAGTGGGCTGACTTCTTTGCCAAGCGCGGGGCCCAGGTGCATTCAACGGGCCAGACAATGCAGGATTATTTTAAGCAGGCCATGAAGGCGGCCAAAGATCACTCGCAAGTTTTTGCCTGGATGGCCCAAGCGGTCGCCAAAAAGAATGCTGAGCTCCAACCTAGGGAAGTCGTGCCGTCTCAGGTTTGCCGAGACGTCGCCGCCCCACAGGTTGCGCTTGACTCGCATGAGTTTCGTTTCTGTGAGAGGCTGTCTGAACACAGGTGCCTGAAGTGCAACAGGTTTGCTAGGACGACCGAATCCTTGAAGGCCCTTCGAGCGAAGCGATGCGAGCCCACGGACCTTGCGAGAGCGATGGCGACGCGTTATTTTGCCCTCACCCCCGAAGTTTATCGGCACGCCTCGCGCGCGGTGGACGTCGCCGTGCGTGCTGCTGGCCTTGATGAAGGCCTAGGGCCCTCTGGAGGCCCATGCGAGGGTGATGGAGTGGGGGCGGACGTCGTCGCCGTCGGGGTCGATCGGGAGGTGGAATTGTACTCGGAGCTCGGCCACGGGATGGAGCGATTTGGCTCCACGGTCATCTGCCTCGGTTGCGGGGCGTTTAGTGTGGCTGGAGGCCGCAATCGGAAGCTGCGTGCCCAGTGCAGGGGTCATTCGGACGTAGCTTCTACGCGTGCGAACGAGGAGATGCAGATCTCACGTGCGATGCGCGGGCTGCACCCCAGGTCGGGGGACCCTTGCCCATGACGACCTCGACGCCAGGTCCCCTCTGTCGGCTCTCCGACGTGGTGGGGACGGTGCTGTCGAGGTCAAGCCGCACGGTGCGATGGCTCGATGCCTCGCCGTGCGGCTCATCACTTTCTTCCCGCTGAAGCGGGTCCGTACGCTCGGACTCGCCCTTCATCGCTCGCTACCTCCTCCTCCTCCTCCTCCTCCTCCTCCTCCTCCTCCTCCTCCTCCTCCTCCTCCTCCTCCCCCTCCTCCTCCTCCTCCTCCTCCTTCCTCCTCCTTCCTCCTCCTCCTCCTCCTCCACCCTCCTCCTCCTCCTCCCCTCCTCCTCCTCCTCCTCTCCTCCTCCTCCCTCCTCCTCCTCCTCCCTCCTCCTCCTCCTCTCCTCCTCCTCCTCCGCCTCCTCCTCCTCCTCCTCCTGCTCCTCCTCTCCTCTCCTCTCCTCTCCTGTCCTCTCTTCCCTCCTCCTTCTCCTCCTCCTTCTCCTCCTTCTCCTCCTCCTCCTCCTCCTCCTCCTGCTCCCTCCTCCTCCTCCTCTTCTTCCTCCTCCCCCTCCTCCTCCTCCTCTCCTCCTCCTCCTCCTCGTCCTCCTCCTCCTCCTCCTCCTCCTCCTCCCTCCTCCTCCTCCTCCTCCTCCCCTTCCTCCCCTTCCTCCCGCGCCCTTCCTCCTCCGTAGGGTCACTCCAGGGAAAAGGGCAGCAGAAGGGGCTCCTTCTCCTCCTCCCGGTGCCTCTCCTCCTCCTTCTCCTCCTCCTCCTCCTCCTTCCCCTCCCCGTCCCGGAACTTACAGTGGGACGTCACACTACCGTTCCAACATGATAGCCAAGTAGTTGCCGCCAGTCGTGCGTCGCCCCTTAGTCACAGCATCCGCGGTTGTTACGCCCATCCTGATCGCAGGGGCCATCACGCTTGAGGCTGTGCAGTCCAGCAGTATCGTCCTCCCAGACCCTCTCCCCCTCGTCAACAAGAACTCCATATGAGCACTGATCTCTCTTTGTGATTGCACATAACACTATGGTGTCCTGTTGAGGGTTTCAGGTGCACTATGATATACCCGTCGGCGGATACGCAGAGAACAAACATCAGCGCAATGGAAAGGGATGGGTGGGAGGGGTAGGATGTCTGATATGGCGCGAGTGCCCCTAGCTGAAAACGAAAACGTTTATCCTCCCTCCTCAGATCCTGTCCGACTGGACTTTTTGTTCCCACATCTTGCTTGTAGTATCGGGGTGTTCAACACTGTTTTCTGTCATGGTTCGCTTCCATTCGGAACGCTTCCGGCGTTTCAAGGTGGTGCTCCCGCTGCAGCGCTGGCTTCGTTTTGGGATCGATGGTTTGCCCTGGTCGTTCAGACTCTTGCTCTCGCCACGGCGCGGGCGACCATTCTGGATCCAGGTCTTGCCTCGTCGCTGTCGCCTCGCTCCTGTCCCCTCCTCCGCGCTCCCCCGCTCCTCCTGCGTCTCCCTCTCCCGCCGCTCCTGCGCCGGCTGCTGCCGTTCCTCCCTCGCCCTCCCTCCTCGCCTTCGTCCTCCGGTGTGCACAGGCCCCCTGCTCGTCCTCCTGTGGGCACAGGTCCCCTGCCCTGAATGCGCATGGCCGCAAGTCGGGCCTGTCCCTCTGCAGGGGGGATACTCAAAAATCGTATAAAAAATAGTCTGGGGACGATGTTTGAATATTTTTTTGCCACTTTCGAATACTTTTGGGGTACGGTTTATTTTCTCCTCGAAAATCCCCCTGTAGGGGGACACGCCCGACATAAGCAGAGCCCACAGCCCGACGGGGTCTTCTGGGGGCCCCAGGTCCGCTACGGTGCCGGTCGGCGGATGGCGAGGAGATCCGCGCAACGGGAACGGATGGGTGGGAGGGGCAGGGTGTCAGACGTGACGCGCGAGTGCACCAGTCTTGTCCTTATTCTCTATCCTCCCTCCTCCTTTTCTCCTCCTCCTCCTCCTCCTCCTCCTCCTCCTCCTCCTCCTCTCCTCCTCCTCCTTCCTTCCTCCTCCTCCTCCTCCTCCTCCTCCTCCTCCTCCTCCTCCTCCTCCTCCTCCTCCCTCTCCCTCTCGGAGCTGGGAAGCAGAGAGCGAATCGGCCGCTCTGAGCCTTGGCCGGGACCGGTCCCATCGGAGCCGCTTCGGGGAGCGTGTCATCACCACAATTACAGCCATTGCCACCACGAGCATCACCATCACCAGCATCGACGCCATCCTCTCCGCCAGCAGGTCCTCGAAAACAGCCTCACCACGAGCATCGGCATCGTCTTCCTCCCCACCCTCACCATCCCCCTCCCCCTCTCCCCCTCCCCTCCCCTCCGTTGTTTCTCTGCGGGCTGCCCCCCATAAACTAGTCCCCCTCCTTCTGGCCGAGGCCACGCGGGCCCTCCACGAGCTGCGTGGGCAGGCCGGGGCGGAGAGGGAGGACCTCGCCGCGGGCGCCGTCGCCGCCGCGGCCGTCGTCGGGGTCCCATTCCCAGACCCCCGACGTCGCGATTCTGTTCGCAACGTCCACCCCCAGAAGGAGGAGGAGGAGGAGGAGGAGGTCCTCCTCCTCCTCCTCCTCCTCCTCCTCCTCCTCCTCCTCCTCCTCCTCCTCCTCCTCATGATCCTACCTATGGTAGTGGTGGCGGGAGATAGGCACATCAGTCTGGACCCCTCCCCCGGGACCGGTTTTTCGTCTCGAGTCGTTCTCGAGGCGGCCCCGAGGCCCGGGAAGGGCCCCCGGAGGCCGAACATATAGCGGAAGACATGCCGTCGTGATGGTTTCCCAGCGCGAGGAGGTCTGGGTTCGCCGCGCTCGGAGCCTGTTTTGCGCCGTCGTGGGGCGGCCTCGCGAAAGCCAGGAGGGAGCGGGGGTCTTCTGCCCACCCTGCCTCCGGATCCGCCATTTTGGGAAATTCGTAAGTAGGGCTTGGAATTTCCGCCTTGCTTTTCAAGCCCCGCTGATGCCAATTTCCGCCCTACTTTTCTGTTGCTGTTTCCGCCCTACTTCTGTGGATTTCCGCCCTTTTCGTGTTGGGTGGAGAAATATCTGCCCTACTTGTTCGGCTTCTTATAGGTAGATTTCCGACGCAATTTTGAATTGGAAAGAACGCCAAAGTAGGCCGGATCTGGAGCAGGGCAGACGCCCTCGCGTTGTGAGAAAATCACGACGGGGGGGGGTCGTTGTTTTCTGCCTCTGGGGCCCTGAAAGGCCCTCGGGAGCGTCAAGACACGAGTCCGGATGAAAAGCCGGTCCTAGGGAAGGGGTCCAGGAGTCCAGACTTCGGGGGTCGATCGACGTTTCGACAAAAATAGCGACGCTGGGGGTCTGGGTGGGTAGCCCCACCCCCCCGCCGCAGAAGGGCCTCTCCAGAGAGCCGACGTCCTGGTAAAGAGTGTGTGGGGGGCCGTTTTGTTCGGCCTCCGACGGCCTCTCCGGGCCTCGGGGCCGCCAAGAAACGGCTCAGGACGGGCGCCAGGTAAGTGGCGACCCCCTTGCTGCGCCTGATCTCCGCTTTGCTCCGCTCTCTTGGGGGCCTCGGACACGTCATCAGGAGGAGGAGGAGGAGGAGGAGGAGGAGGAGGAGGCGGGGAGAGGAGGAGAGAGGAGGAAGAGGAGGAGGAGGTAGGGGGTAGAGGGGGAGGAGGGGGGGGGAGGAGGAGAGGAGGAGGAGGAGAAGGAGGATGAGGAGGAGGAGGAGGAGGAGGAGGGGAGGAGAGAGGAGGAGGAAGGAGGAGGAGGAGAGGAGGAGGAGGAGGGGGAGGGGGAGGGGGAGGGGGGAGGAGGAGGAGGAGGAGGCAGGAGGAAGGAGGAGGAGAGGAAAGGAGGAGGAGGAAGGAGGGATGGTAGGAGGAAGAGGAGAGGAGGAGGAGGAGGAGGAGAGGGGAGGGGAGGAGGAGGAGGAAGGAGGAGGAGGGGAGGAGAGGAGGAGGAGGAGGCAGGAGGAGAGGAGGAGAGGAGGAGGAGGAAGGAGGATGGAGGAGGAGGAAGAGGAGGAGGAAGGAGGATGGAGGAGGAGGAGGAGGACGAGGAGGCGGAGGAGGAGGAGGGGAGGGGGGGGAGGTTGGAGGAGGATGAGGAGAGTGAGGAGGATGGGAGGAGGAGGATGAGAGGGAGAGAAAAGGGAGGAGGGGGGGAGTAGAGGAGGAGAGTAGGAGGAGGAGGGATTATGAGTATGAGAGGGCTACATGAGTGAGGAGGGGAGGCGGGGACGGAGGAGGAGGAGGAGGAGGCGGAGGAGGAGGAGGATAGGAATTAGGAGGAGGAGGAGGGGGAGGGGGAGGGGGAGGAGGAGGAGAGGGATCCTCCGGAGCTGCCGGGTGTCTGGGTCAGAGGGGCCGGGGGGGCGGCTGCGCCGACCTGGAAGCAGGCGGGGGCCTCCTGGGAGGCCCCCTCGGGGGGACCTCGAGGATGGCGCCTTCTCGGGAGGGGCCCCCGAGGCTGCTGGGGCGACCTCCCCAGACATCGGGCGTCTCGAAAAAAACGAGACAGAGGCTTTTCATAGTTTTTGGCCTCTCGGGGCCCTCGCCAGGCCTCGGGGCCGTCAAAAAACGACTCGGGATGAAAAACCGGTCCCAGGGAAGTGGTCGGGAGGTCGGGGGCCCGCGTCTCGAAAAAATCGAGACGTCGGATGTCTGGGAGCTTCCCTGAAGCCCCACCCACACGAGAGGAGCGCGAGGAGCAGGGCATGTCGCCTAGAGAACTTGAGCTTGCGGGGGAGTCCGTGCGAGTTTCTTGGGTCGGCGCTGCACCGCCCTCTGCACCGCAGGGCTCCTCTCGATGCGATCGATGCGGCTCGGTGTAGATGTCGGCTGGCTTGGGCGTCGCGCAATGGGGGGGTGACGAATGGAGGGGGGAGCAGCAAAGGAGCCCTTCAGGGCCCAACATGGGACCTTTGCTGCCAGAGGGGTGCGCCTTTCTCTCCCCCCCTCCCAACTTGTCGCCCCCCCCCCCCATGAAGCGACGCCCAGGCTGGCCTGGTCAGGTTCGATCCAGGTGTTTCGGCGGTCCGATGCGGCCCGATGCCTGCAAGGCGTCGTTGTGCATCCTGGCGCGGCCGATCCGATCCGACCCCGACACCCGCGAGCCGCGCGCAGAAGGCCGCTCTCGCCGAATGTGAGCCAACGGTTAAGGAATACCCCGCCCCAGCGCTCCTCCCCCCCCTCTGGGTTCCACATTAGGAACGACCACGGATAGAAGCCCATGGCCAAACACTTGTCTTTACTCGTTACCCTCCCCGCGCATGTCCTCCACGTCGGAGGAGAAGGCGAGGAGCAGGAGCAGGAGGGATGATTTAATGATCTGTTCTTTATTATCAGTTATTCGTTGAGGGATAATTATGCTTTATTGTTGACTGAGTAATGAGCTAATTATGTCTGATAGGTTATTATTGAGGGAATTTAGTATATGAGTTGCTTTTATAGTATTATTGTAGGAGGTATTTTGAGTGATATGTAGTAAGGAGTACGGTATTGAGTTTTGTGGATGATAATATGGAGGAGGAGGGGGGGGGACAAGCTAGGTTTGCTCTCGCGTCATATCTGACAGATCGTACCCCTACCCTCCGCATCCCTTACCATGGCGCTGATTTTCTCTATCCGCGGACGCGTGTCGTAGCGGACCTGTGGCTCCGCGCGCGCGTGCGTAGTGGGTGGTGGTGCGCGTGCGTGCGTGCGTGCGAGCGTGCGTGCGTGCGTGCGTGTGTGCGTGGTTGTGGTGGTGTGGTGGTGCTGGTGCTGGTGCTGGTGCTGGTGCTGGTGCTGGTGCTGGTGCTGGTGCTGGTGCTGGTGCTGGTGCTGGTGCTGGTGCTGGTGCTGGTGCTGGTGCTGGTGCTGGTGCTGGTGCTGGTGCTGGTGCTGGGTGCTGGTGCTGGGTGGTGGTGGTGGTGGTGGTTGTTGTGGGGTGGTGGTGGTGGTGGGTGGTGGTGGTGCGGCGCGGTGGTGGCGGGCGGATGGGCGCGCGAGAAAGAGGCCCGCGCTGGGGCGAGAACGCCATCCTGAACGACGGAGGCCAAACACCGATCCGAAAATGAGGCCCACGCTGCAGCGGGAGCACGATTCGGAACGATTCGGGAGCGAAAATGAGGCCGGCGCCTCAGCGAGAGCAGCATTTTAGAAAAAAAACACAAGCGAAAACCCAACTCCGGGGAATCCTGTGTGTAAAAAACAGTACGCGGGGGGGTGCCGAATATCTTCCGGACGCCATCAGGGGAAGTGGGA
>CAUYUJ010015218.1:27217-49020 GCA_963575745.1 Prorocentrum cordatum
GAGGAGGAGGAGGAGGAGGGGGAGGAGGCGGAGGCGGAGGCGGAGGAGGAGGAGTAGGAGGAGGTGGAGGAGGAGGAGGAGGAGGAGGAGGAAGAAGAGGTGGAGGTGGAGGAGGAGGAGGAGGAGGAGGAGGAGGAGGAGGAGGAGGAGGAGGAGGAGGAGGAGGAGGAGGAGGAGGGTCGCTCCCGCGCGCCGCTGGCGAGAGGCTCTTCGGCGGCGGGGGCGGGCGGCGGGGCCCCCTCGTGGCCTGCGCGGACCTACGGCTCCTGGGCGGGGCCGAGTGCTTCACGGTGGCGGAGGAGCTGGCCGGCATGTCCTCCGTGGCGCAGGATCGGGGGCCGCCCCGGCATCGCTCGGCCGTGTGCATTTCGGGTATACCCAGGACCCCATGTAATCAGAGCGTGAATTACCTACCCCGCTTCGCTTCCAGGAAAAAAACAAGTCATACCACGCGCCTCCTCGTCAAGCGACCTGACCAGTACAGGCCGTAGTTTGGCATCGCTTGGTATCTTTTGGAAGCGAGGGTGGTCAAAAGCGAGGTAGGTTTGTTTTCCCCCTAGGTAAGGGGACCCACTCAGTGGTTGGGCCCCGGAGCCCCTGAATTGGCCAGAATCACCAAGCCAGGTCTGCCGTAGCTGGTGCTTTTCTGGGTGACGGCAGTTCCGGTTAGTGGAACGGGGCGTGGGGGGCGTCCCCCAGTACACATCATTAAACCAGGTCCCACTCAACCCAGTTTTGCCAACGCCCGAGCATTGTTTCTCGGCGAGGGCCTTCGAGGAGCATCCTGGATCATCTGGCAAGAAAAAACACGAGGGAGGCCGGAAAGTGCACGGGGAATGGATGTCCGAGCGATGGCGAGAGTCACAGGGTGTTCGTGGTTCGGTCGGTTTGGCTGCGTCGCAGTCGGTTGCGTTCGGTCGGTTCGGTTCGGTTCGGTCGGCCACGGTGTCGCTGCCGCGTCGCTGCGCCCCTCCTCTTCTAGGCTGCTTGCGGCTTGTTGATTTCGGTCGGCTCCGGTTTCGCTATCGGTTCGGTCGGTTTCGGTTTCGCTCGTGGTTTCGGTTTCGCATGTCCTCCTTGGCGCAGCATCTGGGGCGGCCCAGCGGGGGTGATGACGAGGAGGGGTGCCCAGACATCCAAGGCTTGATAAACAAGACGGAAGGGTTTCATAGTTTTCGGCCGCAAGGGGCCCTCGCCAGGCCCCAGGACCGTCAACAAAAGGCTCTGGACGAAACACTGGTTATGGGAGAGGGTCGGGACTTCGGAGAACCGATAACCCCGTGTTGAAAAATTCTTGACGCTTCCCTTATCCCCACCAGCCCATCCAGAAACGATGCCCATGAGAGACACGCATAGTCAAACAGCGAGGGAGGCCGGCCTGGACGGCGTGTTGGGGCCATCTCCTGGCCCCTGTGGGGGGCGGGGGGGGGGAGGAGGGGGAGGAGGAGGAGAGGAGGAGGAGGAGGAGGATGAGGAGGAGGAGGAGGTGGAGGAGGAGGAGGGAGACTGGAGGGGTAGGGGGAGGGGGGAGGGGGAGGGGGAGGGGTGGGGGGAGGAGGAGAGGGGGGTGGGAGGAGGAGGAGGGGAGAGGAGGAGGAGGAGCAGGAGGAGGGGGGGGGGAGGAGGAGGAGGAGAAGGAGGAGGAGGAGGAGGAGGAGGAGGAGGAGGAGGAGAGGAGGAGGAGGAGGAGGAGGAGAGGAGGAGGAGGAGGAGGAGGATGAGGAGGAGGAGGAGGAGGAGGAGGAGGAGGAGGAGGGGGAGGGGGAGGGGGAGGGGGAGGGGGAGGGGGAGGGGAGGGGGAGGGGAGGGGGAGGGGGAGGGGGAGGGGGAGGGGAGGGGGAGGAGGAGGAGGAGGAGAGGAGAGGAGGAGGAGGAGGAGGAGGAGGAGGAAGGAGGCGGAGGAGAGGAGGAGGTGGAGGAGGAGGTGAGGAGGAGGAGAGGATGAGGTATGAGGTGAGTCGACGAGGGGGAGGACGAGAACGAGGAGGAGGAGGACGAGGAGGGTGGAGGAGAGGAGGGAGATGAGGAACATCACGAGGACGAGAACGAAGGATATGGACGTGAGAACGAGAGGAGGAGGAGGAGGAGGAGGAGGAGGAGGAGGAGGAGGAGGAGGAGGAGGAGGAGGGAGGAGGAGTGAGGAGGAGGAGAGAGTGGGAGGAGGAGGAGGAGGAGGAGGAGGAGGATGAGGATTAGGAGGAGGAGGACGAGGAGGAGGAGGAGGAGGAGGAGGAGGAGGAAGAGGAGCACAAGGACGAAGAGGACGACGAAGACAAGGACGAGGAGGAAGACGAAGACGAGGACGAGGAGGAGGACGAGGAAAAAGACGAGGACGAGAAGGCGTCGTGGGTGCCTCGGGGGAGCTTCTTGGGCCTCTTGGTGGCCGCTCGTGGGTCTCTCGGGGGCCTCTCGGGTGCCTGTTGGAGGCCTCTTGGAGCCTCTTGGGGCGCTCTTGAGGGCCTCTTGGTGTTTCCTCGATATGCGTCCCCCCCTTGGGGGCTGCGATCCTCGTAAGGGGTATGCCAAAATTGACCCTCGCAGTGGCCATCTTGGCCATCCTGGCCACCCGGAGCCGTCTTGGAGCGGTCTTGGGGCCCTCTTGGGGCGCTCTTGGGAGCCTTGGGGGCGCTCTTGGGTCCATCTTGGGGGAGATCGATCAAAGAACGGGGAGCTTCAAGTAGCGTCGCCTCTCGAGAGTGCCTAACATTGCCTCCTGGGTCCCTCTTTGGGGGCGCTCTCGGGCGCTCTAGGGGCCGTTTTGGGGCTCTCTTGGGCCTCTCTTGGGGCCCTCTTGGGCCATCTTGGAGCCATGTTGAGGCCCCGGAAGGCCATCGAAAGCAACAAGGCGAGAAGGCCAGAACCATTGGTTTTCGCAGCGGTTTTGAAGGATTCCTCTCGCTTCGCGGGGTGCACGTCCGGAGCACGTACAGTCCAGTCGTTGTCGGGCCTCTGGGAACTTCTTGGGGGCCCCTTGGAGGCCTCTTTGGGGCCTCTTGGGTCCTCGCGAGGGCGTCTGTGAGGCCTCTTGGGGGCCTCTGGGAGGCCTCTTGGGGGCCTCCCGGAGCCCCATGTGGGCGTCTTGGGGGCGCTCTTGCGCTGTCTGGTCACGTTCGTTTTTAAAGGCTTCCAACTTTCACAATGAATCTTGGGCCGTCTGGACGCAAGGATTCTATAGGCTTACGCCAAACCGCCGACCCCTTGTTGTGGTTTGTCTGGCGAGGTACCTCGGGGGCCCTGGGGAGGCAGCTTTGAGACATCTCGGGTGCCGCTTCGGAGCCTCCATGGCCTCTTTTGGGCTCTGGCGGGGCTTCCTGGTGAGTCATGGGGGCTTCGTCGGGCCCTCTTTTGTGCTTTCGGGTCATCCTGGGGGCCTTCTGGGGCCTCCCGGGGGCGTCTTCGGGCGGACGCTTAGAATACTCATTTCGATGATTTCGACGTTTTGGTGGCTCGTGGGCCTCTTGGAGGCAGTTTCGAAGCCTGTTGGCGGCGTATTGGGGCCTCTTTTGGGCGTCTTCAGGCCTCTTGGGAACTTCTTGGCGGAAGGCTCGCATGTGTCAAAAAAGGACTCAGGATGAAGACACGGTCCCGGAAATGGTCTCCAGATGGCTGGGGGGCGACGTAGTAGGCGCTCCCGTGTTTTGAAATGCTCGTGTCGGCGCGAAGGGTTCCGTTCTGGCTATCTTGCGCGGCGTGATGGTTGTCGTTTTGGATGTGTTGCTCGTCAGTGCTGGTAGCGGACGCTCACGTGGCGGTGGTTATGGCGTCTGTCGTTGCACTGGTATGTGCGGCGCTGGCTTTTGCAGCTGTTTTTCTGGCAAGGCGAGGCGCAAGTGCAGGGCTCGATGGTTGCATGTGCCCGCTTCGCGATCTCTCCGTACAAACGAGACATGCTCGGCAACTGGGAGGAGTCGCGTGTTGCGCCTGACTCTCAGAAGGAGGAGACACTCGCGAAGTATGAAATTCCCTTACCGGCGCGGTGGTTTTTGTGGTGGTTATGCTGCCCGACATTGGCGCGGTGTTAGGCCTTCACTTCTCGGCGGTGTCGGCCGACGCTGTTGCAGAGGTGGGAACGGTGCTGGTCGGTGCCGCCGTCATTGTGGCAATGCACGTCGGAAGAAAGTCGCTTCTAGTGGGCCAGTTTGCTCTCGGCTGGAAGTTCGTGGTAATGTCTTTCGCAATCGGTTCTGCGTTGTGAATGTCCGCGGGCGCAGTGTTCGTCGTCGCTGGGGCACCACGAAGCGTAGATGGAGCGTTGCCGTGAACTGCAGTCGTGGTCCCGGCTCTGCCGGTAGCCGGAGGAGGCAACCTGGACGCCGTCAGTGTGGAGCAAGCGAGAGTTCGACCGATTCTGATTTAGCGCGCGTGTGGCGCGGCAGTGCTGCAAACTACAGACGACTGCGTGCTGCGCAAGCGTACTACGCCGATGTCCAACCACCACGAAAAACAGAAGGTGGCGAATGTGTTTTTTTGATCTATGGCGAACATGGGTGTTTGCAGGGTTGGGCTGCATCGGAAATCCTGCGGCGTTCTGTCGGTGCGGGCTGATGTGTTCAGGTAGCAGAGCTCGTCGCGTAGGTTGGGCGCGGAAGTCCTGGTCGCGGCGGGCGCCGGGCGTCGGCAAGGACCGTCAGGCGTGGCACGAGCGTTTGAATTCGGCGACACGCGTGGCGGTGACATCGGCAGAGGAGCGCTGCGCGTCGGCGCAAGAAACACGCGGGGTTGACATGAGCGAGTCGAGGGGGGAGATTTTCCAAGGAAGGTGCACAGAATTGGCGCAGTGTGGTACGGTGGGAGTCGGGACCGTGGGCGGCCTGATGCTGCGGACTACCGTGTTCTGGATGGTATACGTGGTGTGTGCCCCCGTGCTCTCGACCCCAGTGCTCGCATCCGACGATGATGCGCTGGGCGCCTGCGAGAATGCATGTTTGCAGGTGGCGGTGGCGAATCTTCGTCGAGGGCGAGCGCGGAGAGAGGCGATGCGCGTCTTTGCTCTGGAGTGCCAGAATGACGTGGGATCTGGAGAAGACGGAGCGGGCTCCGTCGGGAGGGAACGTGGCCGCCGTGGAAAGGTGACTGCACAAACAGCACTCGTTTGCGTGGGTGTATGAGGCCGGCGATGCCAGCGATTTCATGTGGGACCAACCTCGACGTCGATGCCTATTGCGGGATTGTGCGGGTGTTTGTGTGGGCGCGGTCGTGTGGCTGTCAGCAGGGCATGTTGCTCGAGTGTGCCGCGGAGGGGGCGCCCTCGCGAGTCTCGCAAGGCGCGGAGATGCGGTGGATGCCCCATGGGTGCGGTCGATGGCGCGGGGCCGGAGCGAAAGAACGTCGCTCGCAGAGGAGGGCGCGGTGGGCGTGTCGCGCGTGCGTGAAGAGCCAGGAAACGCCGCGCACAACGTCGAGGGGGGCCCCAGTTCGGTGCTCGGTGCAGCGCGCGAGGGGAGAGGAGCATCGGAGGCTGTGGCCGCGGACGCGGTGGCCGCATGTCGCATCTCGCGCGCCCGCTCCCGCCAGGGGTGGATCTCGGAGAGGTGCTGCATGGCAGGCCAGCGCGGGAGATGCGTTCGGGGGGCGCGTGGAAGTGCGATCGTCTCAGCGTCGAAGGCACGCCGAATATTGGGAACTCATGTTTGCGAACGCCGTCGCGCAGGTGTTGCTGCTACTCGGGCCTGTTCGACGCGCGGTGCTTCGCAGCAGGGAGACGTGCGCCGCGCGGGCGGTGATGTAGTGTTGCTTGTGCGCATTGGCCGAACAGGCAGCCCCGATGAATTCGACTTTCGGGGGGCTCCCGTTCGCGGCGCGAGAGCAGATGCCGGCGGTGACAGCGACGCGGGCCGGTTTGTTTCAGCGCGGGCGCGTCAATGACTTCCGAGAGGACTGATATGTCTCGCTGAGTCCACTGCGTTGAGTGGACCGGCAGCGCGACTGCGTCGGGGCTCGTTCGTGGACGAGTACGTGCTGGGGTACGCGGCTCGTCAGAGATGGCGTTGCAAGGGGCGCGGCTGGGTCTCGGATCTGTGCAGGCGAGAACGGTTCATGACTATTCAGGTGTGGGGGCGCGCGGGACATGCTCAGCCATAGTGCTTCGGCGCGCTGGTTTAATTCCACGCGCGCGCCGCGCAGTGTGGTTTGCCGTGCCTCGTCGGCCGACGCTGGCGGAGGGCGAAGTGTGGCGCGGTTGCCCTTGGCCGTCGCAAACACGCGACAGCCCTGCTGTCCTCGCCGCCGCTTTTCCTTGACAGTAGTTCTCAGCAGAAGGATGGCTCAAGGCATGGGCAGGGTGAGTGCTCGCGCGCGGATTCCCCAAAAGATGGGTTGGCCGGGCAATGGCGGCATGAGGTGGTTCCAGGGTTCAATCTGTCACCTGGTCCGTGAAAACCATTGCGTTGCGTATTTTGATTGCCCTGGGGTAGGCGTGGTCGGGTTCAACGACGACAAGGTCGATCCTGTGGGGTTCGCGGCGTTCGCTGGCTGTGCAAGGAACCAAATGGACGTGGCCCTTGTTGTTTTCGCGCAGGATGCGGCAGGTGCGACGTCGCCCGTAGGCGGGGGGAGCGATTTGCCATCCGTCGTCAGCGCCGCTGGTGTAAAAAGGGGCGCGAACGTTGAAGGCGAAGCAGCGCGAGTCGCGGGGGTCGCCAGGGTGGAACACGACGCGCGTGGAGTTGGCCGCGTTGACGGTGCGGTGAAACGGATGCGGGTCGATGGCCATCGTGGAGCCAACGCGTGTCGGGGCAGCGCGCTGAAGGGGGGTTGGGGAGGGGGCGAGAGGGCGGCGGCGAAAGAGAAGGCGACGTGCCAGGTGGCGCGCCTTTTGCCAGATCGGGCGCCTGGAATCCCCCTTCTTCGCGGGACTTCGTGGAAGCTGGTGGGCGGGGGGATTCGACGGGGCCAGGCGCGGGCGCGTCGGCGCCGCCACCGAGCAGCAAGGAGCGTGAGGCACTTAAGCCGAGGCGCGCAAACAGAGGCGGTTCAGAGCAATCATGAGCGCCAGCGGCAATGCGAGGAAGTCTTTGGTTGCTGCGTGGAATGGCGGTGGGCGCAGCGACGGGGCCGGGTGCGCTGGCGAACGCGCGGAGGGCGTGATCGGATCGGTTGTCGGTGGAGATGGAGGCGCGGCTGATATGAGAGGAACGGACAAGGCACAAGCGCTGAGCGTTGGAACCGAGACAGCACGGCCAAGGAAAAAACGGCGTCTGGCGTGGCGACAGAACCAAGGGTCGAGTCAGGCTCGATGGACGTGGACGGAGACCAGCATGTGGGACGATCCAACACTGGAGATGTTGGGGGGCACGAAGACGACGCGCCCGTGGCGGACGCGTTGCTGAGGGCTTTCATTAATGTTTGCGTAAACGCGTCGTCGAAAGATCCTCGTCGGGCCCGAGAACTTCCCGTGGCGGTTGCTGCGGCCAAAGTGCGGCGTCGCCCAACTGCGCCTGCAGGCCCGGGCGATCCCGCGCAACCCTGGTCGCGAGCACTGGCTGTGGACGTGTCTGTTGAGTTGCCAGCCGTGCGCAGTGCGTTTGTGGGGGTGTGCGTGGCAGTCGGCTGACGCAGAAGAGTTGCGCAGGCACGTCCGTGAGGTTCACGTTGACGCTGTGCAGCCCATCGGCGACTTGATTCAATTCGTCCAGAGGACGAGAAGGAAGAGCGCGGGGGCAGCGGCTCGGCGCTGCCGATCGTGAGCGAGAAGTTGGGGTCAGTGGTGCAGATCCTTATGATAATCAATTGCGCTATTGCTAAGGACAACTTGCCGCGTTTCATGCATCGAGCGAACGTGCGGCGCGAGGTGGCGCAGCCCCACATTAGGGGAATTCAGAAGCGCGGACGCAGGGCGTTCGTGAACATCAACGTGGGGGCATTAAAAAAAAAAAGCCGAGCAGCTGCCGAAGGACGGCGCCCCTCCAGAGATCGTTCGGTTCTTGCCGCATGACGCGGCGCTGGGCAAGCTCATGGCGCAGGAGAACGCGACGCCGTGCGATGGGGCGAGATTATGAGGGAGCGGCTGCGCGAGACATGGACTTGCGTTCGCCGGATGTCGCCATGATGGAGAAGTCGGCGGGTGGGCGAAGTGGGCGCGAAGAAATTGAGCCAGCGTGCGTTGGAGCGCGTGTCTGGCAGGTCACTTGCAGAACGCGAGAGTGAAGGTCCAGGCGCGACCGCGGTCGTCCAGGCAGGTGCATTTGCAAGAGAAGCAAGCAGCCTCGCACTGCGTCTCGCAAGTACGTGGACGGGTAGGTGTGACAGGCCCGAGTGCCCGTGCGATGGAGATGGAGACGAGCGCGCTCTTGCGAGGACGAGCACAATGGGAGACAAGGCTGCGCGCGTGGATATGATGACACTGCAGTTCCGGCTGTGTGAGATAATGGAAACCGACGCTTCCCGCATTCGGTGCGTCGTGTATCCAGGGCGCTCGATGATGAATCAGTTTGTTCCGTGTTTTTCGGTATGGCATTGTTTTGTTGTTTCAAGTGCGGGGTGGGGGTGCCAGACATGCCTGAGTGGCAGGAAAATGCGCGGCATCGACGTGGCCCAGCGGCGCCTCGCATCGAGTTGGTTCTGTGGGCGCGCATCATGACGCGTCGGGTGTGGGTGGCGATTTGGTTTCAAGGTGTCGTCGGTTTTGTTTCAAAGTTCTGTGAACATGGCACGGTCCGTCCGCTTGGTGGACTATAGGAAGGACGGATGGACGGAATGCCAGTATTCGCAGAGTGAACTCGAGAAGGCGGCCGTGAGCATCGTAGATGCTTTGTGCGGTGCGTGCAAGGATCCGTCAACTGGGAAGTCCGCGAACGTGCGCGGGGAGTTTTGGAGACTGCGGCATGTGCAGTCGCCCGGCCCGATAGCGAAGCGATTGGCTGCAGGGGCCAGCGCCGTCGCTCGCAAGATTGACGGGGCGAGCGAGGTGCGGGCGCTGATAGGGCGCGACGCCCGCGCGGCTCGAATCGCGCATGGGGTGCTGTATTTTTCGCCATGCCCCCGGACGAGAGGCGCAACCTAGCAATGGTTCGGCTGTCGCGGTCGTGAAAGCAGGGCCCCGTGAATCGTCGTGCGGCGCGGGCGCTTCACGGCGCCGCGCATGGCAGGTTGTGGGGGCCGTTGCCGGCGCGCGCGGAAGATGTATCAGGGGGTGCAGTGACGAGGGATTGGCGTGAGCCTGCGGGAGAGGGCAGATCGGGCACAGAGGTGGTGGAGGGTGAGGACGACGTGGGCATCGCAGTGCCTGTGGCGACGTTGGCAGATGCCGTTCCCGCGTCGGACGAGAGAAGAGCAGTTCTGGCTCGGGGCCCGCTGGCGGGCGTTGATGGGCTTCGGGTCGTAGTGGGCCTGGTATTCGAATGCATTTTGGACATGCGGTATTGTCCGAAACGCCCAGATTGCGAGTGCGCGGACTTGCTTGGCAGCAACGCAACGGCGGTGGGCGGGTGTTTTGGTCGCGTGGACGGGGTGCGCGGCAGCATTGAAGAAAATAATTCGACTGGGAGTCTGCACTTGCGCGTGCAGGGCTTTGTGCAGTGTTTGCACCGGCGCGCTCCATTGCGCGAGCCTATACAGTTGACGACAGACGTGCTGACGGGGCTGATTGAGGAGCACAAGAGGCACAAGAGGAACGCGAGTCGCCAGGAGCACGTTGGCGTAGAAGGATGGAGGGAAAGGAAAGCGGCCGTGGAAAAGGCGTGGCCCACGTATCGCGAGACGACTGACTTGGTCGCGGCGCCGGAGTATTTGCGCAGCGGTCAGACGAAAGGGTTTGGAGCGGCGGAAGGAGGCGGTAGGAAAAGCACGAGCGACGCTGCCGAATGCGCGCCAGCCTCAGACAGGGGGAATAATGTAAGCGAGGAGGGTCGAACGTGGCTGCAAGAGTACCTTGGCGTCTGGGTGCAAAAGGGGCAGGAGTTTCGACGTGGCCACGTGCGCCAGTGGAATAAGCGTTTGCAGCGCGTGGTACCGTTGGCGCATTGTCAGCGGAATGACGACGTCACGTAGTGTGAAAGCTTTTTCCCGCGCGCGACGTGGTTGATAGATCGCGCAGTGGTCTTGCGCCGCGGGTTTGTGGGAGCGCGTGGCATGCCCCAGGCAGGGGGGGGGGAATGTGACAGGTTGCTTGCGCGGGCCCATGAACGAGGAGAGCCTGACCGTTGTGCTGCCTGCGATGCTAAGCGGCGCGGTAGGGTTGAATTCCAAGAGCGATCTGCAGATCCCGTACAGGTTCCCAGTGACGGAGGCAACGCGCGAAAGTTCCGGAAGCAGTTCGGAAGGCTCCTGGGGGCCTTTTTTGGAGGCGTCTTGGGGAGCCTCTTGGGGCTTCTTGGAGGCTTTCTGGGTGTTTTTTGGGGCCTCTTTTGGGCCTCTTCGGGCTTCCCGGAAGTTGCTTGGGGCGGAATGCCAGGTGTTTCGGTTCGTGGTCCCTCTCAGGGGGGCCCTCTTGGACCCGTTTCGGGCGCCTCTTGGGCCGTCTTGGGCGGCTCTTGAGCCGTTTGGCGGCCTTCTTGGGCTGTTTTGGGGGCGTCGTGGGGGCCTCTGGCGCTGGGGCGGTCTTGGGGGCCTGGTGGGCGGTTTTGGAGCGTCGGGAAGCTGAAAAGGCGAGAGGCCGAAACACACGGAAACACATAGGGGCAATCAGCGATTTTGGCCCCTAGGGGCCCTCTATGGAGGCCTCTTGGAAATCTCTTGGGGCGTCTTGGATGCCTTTTGGGGCGTCTTGGAGACCTCGTAGGGCCTCTGGGAGGCTTCTTAGGGCGTGTAGGCGGCTTTTTGGGGCGTCTTGGAGGCCTCCTGGGCCGTCTTGGGGGTGGGTGGGTTCCCTGTTGGTTTGTTTTAGGGCCCTCTGCCCGCCCTTGACGCGCTCAGTCCGGGGTCTGGCGCGGCCGGGTGTGTGTGTGTGTGTGTGTGTGTGTGTGTGTGTGTGTGTGTGTGTGTGTGTGTGTGCAAATGTCCGGTTGGGTCCCGGGGGGGTATGGGGGGGGAACTATCTCACATGCCTAAAGACTCACAAGGGGTCGGCGGATGTGGACATTTCGGCGGCATCCTGGGGAGGCTGCGTGGCCATCTTGAGCCGTCTTGGAGTGGTCTTGGGGCCTCTTGGAGCATCTTGGGAGCCATCTGGAATTAGCTTGGGCTATCGTGAGCCATCTTGAAGGTCGTCTTGGGCTCTCTGAGGCCCCTCGGGGGCCGCTCGGGGGCCTCTTGGGGGCCTTTGGGGTACTTGAGGAGGAGGAGGAGGAGGAGGAGGAGGAGGAGGAGGAGGAGGAGGAGGAGGAGGAGGAGGAGGAGGAGGAGGAGGAGGAGGAGGAGGAGGAGGAGGAGGAGGTGGAGGACGAGGACGAGGACGAGGACTAGGAGTGTGGCAACGGCTTACCGTCGCCGCCGCCGCCGCCGCCTTCGTCGTCGTCGTCGTCGTCGTCGTCGTCGCCGCAGTCATCGTCGTCGTCGTCGTCGTTGTGGTCGTCGTCGTCGTCGTCGTCGTCGTCGTCGTCGTCGTCGTCGTTCGTCGTCGTCGTCGTCGTCGTCGTCGTCGTCGGCGGGACGCCCCCGACAGGAGGTGCTGGGCGGGGAGGTGCTGTGCCCGACGCCCGCGGCCCCAGGAGCTCTGGAGCCGCTACCGTGCCTCGCGAGCGGCCTCAACAGGGTCCGCAGCCCGGATGCGATGCTGTCCGGTAGCCTGCGGTCCATCCCGCCACCCTGCCTCCTCTTCCCCGTCGGTTCAGGATCTTCAGAAGGGTGTTTCACAACGGGGCGCATCCCCTCAGTGGAAACGAGCTCTTGTTGGGGCCTGAGCAGAGGAAGCCTGGAGGGAGGGTTCCAACAGCAGTTCCTGCTCATTCTGAGCAGGATTCGCTGTAGGCGTTGCCGCTGTCGTTGTCCATTTGGGGCAGAAGCTCGCCTGCTCAACAGCGGCCGCTGTCGTTTTTTGGACAACATGTGTTGTCGGGCACCGTACCTGTTTTTTCCGTACCCATCTCGGGCGTCCAAGTTCTTCCCCCCCTCCTCCTATTCCTCCTCCCCGTTCTCCGCGTACCCAAGACGAGGGTCTTCTGGCCAGAAGTTTGGGAATGGTTTTCACAGGCCCAGCCCTATTCTCCCTTTGCATGACTCACCTGGCTGTCGGCCAGTCCAGCTGCTTGTTTCTGGCAAGCAACTGGGCATCTTGCAGTCGGCCTGGAGCCTCATTCTCGGAGCCCCTCGTCGTGATCAGCAGCGTCTGGAGCCTCCTCCTCCTCCTCGTACTCGTCCTCCTCCTCCTCTTCGTCCTCCTCCTCCTCCTCCTCCTTCTCATTCTCCTCCCTCCCTCTTCTCCTCCTCCTCCGCCTCCTCCTCCTCCTCCTTCTCCTCCTCCTCCTCCTTCTCCTCCTTCTCCTCCTCCTCCGCCCTCCTCCTCCTCCTCCTCCTCCTCCTCCTCCTCCTCCTCTTCATCTTCCTCCTTCTGGAGCCTCTGGAGCCTCCTCCTCCTCCTCCTCCTCCTCCTCCTCGTCCTCCTCCCTCCTCCCCGTGCCCGCGGACGGCCTCCCCGGCCGCCCACGTACTGCGAGTGGGGCCCGGCTCGCCCGGGCGCGCCCGGCCATCGAGAGAGGATTGATGGACCCCAGAATTTGATTTGTTCGTCGAATCTACGAAGAGTGCGTTTACATGACACGTCGGTGTTCGCAGATTCGACGAGAAAATGAACTGTGGGGTAGATTAATGTTGTAATCCATCCCCTACTCGAGGCCAGGGGCCACGTCTGCGGGGGGGGGACAGGCGCAAAGGGGTTCGACTTCTCGCCCTGGGGGAAAGCGGTTCCTGAGGGAAGCGGGTCCTGACCGTTTTCGGGCTCCCAGGGCCTTCCACGGGCCTCGGAAGCCGTTGGCCACGGCCAGGGGCCATGTCGGGGGGGGGGCAGGTGCAAGGGGGTTCGACTTTAGGCCTCCCAGATGATGGGGCCCGAGCAGATGGGGTCGGAGGATCGTGCCCCATAGCCGATGCATCGCCGATGCGGCTCGACGTGGAGCCTGATGTTCTCCACGCCGACGGCGCCGATGCATCGCCGACGTCGCGGGTGACGTCGCCGGTGCATCGCCAATGCGTCGGCGATGCGATGCATCGGCGATGCATCGGCGATGCGGGGCGATCCCCATCTGGGAGGCCTCTAGGAACGGGTCCTGAAGGAAACGGGTCCTGAGATTTCTCGCCTTTTTCGGGCTCATGGGGCCCTCCGCTGGCCTGCTTTGGGACCATCAGGAGGCGACTCAGGATGAAGATCTCGTCCTGGGAGGAGGCCCCAGGGTCCATGACCCGCTTCCCTCAGGACCCGTTCCCCCCAGGCTATATTTCCGAGGTTTTCGGCCGCTGACGTGGATTATCGGCGGCTTTCCAGCCTCGGGGTGCTCTCCAGCGGCTGCGCCTCGGCGAGGGCGTTCTGGGGCTGCCCGGATCTTGCTCCGAGCGGCCTCCAGAGAGCCGAGTTGTGTCCTGCCAGGGGCAAGGTTCCTGGATCCCGTCGCGTCATGGAGAAATCATCACGGAAGATTCTCTTCACTGTCGGCCTATGGGTGTGAATAGAACCCGTGTAATACCCTCATATATACTCCTTATCCTCACCTCTCCTGCGCCTGGCCGTTTGGGCTCAGGTATTGGGATAGATCGATCAGACCTTTGATCGTGCAGGAGGAACAGATATCCATCTTTCCCTCCTTCCTTCTACCAACGGATCAGGGGTTCTGTACCCTTGTACTTCAACCCCATACACAGGTTATCAGCCCTTTAAAGCCCACTGTTCATCGAACCCCGCGTCGCGATCTCGCACGCGGCCTCGATGGAACCCAAGCGGCGCATGCGCCGTAAGGGGTCCATCGGGGCCTCGCGTCCGAGTTCTCCGACGGCGCGACGGCTCGGTGACGAGTTGGAGAGCCTTAGTGCGGACTGTGTAGGTGTCCCAGGTACCCCCCCCAGCTCCGACGGACCCGAGGCGCGGCTAGCTGCTGAACTTCACCGCCACGCCGCCCGTGGGGGGGCAGGAGAAGGAGTAGGAACAGGTAGTAAGGAGCTTCGCACGCCTACCTTCGATCTTCCATCTCCTCCTCCGTCGGGAGCAATCCCAACTGCGTCGGGCGAAAGCCTTACTGGTCCCGATACTCCAGGGCGCTTTCGCGCTAACCGCCGATGGACTTCAGGTGCTGGCACCCCCAGCCCTGCGACCGTTCCTGTCGCGGAGCACGTAGCCACCTTCGAGGAACTCGGTAGACCAGTGGCGGCGCAGCCGCAGACGCAGCACCCCAAGGTATCATCTCATGCGACACCGCGCACACATGGTCCTAGCCGCAGCTCGTCCTCGCGTAACCGTCGTGGGGATCCAGGCCCATACGGCGAGAGTAGGTCGAGCCCGCGTGCTGCCTCGCAGAGGCCATGCACTCCTCGCGAGAGAGTGCAGAGGGAAGCTGACGCTCCCCACCTCTCCATCTCAGACGACCTGCCGGCGGCAGCGTCCGCTGCAGGCGAAATAGCTGAGCTCAGAGACCAGGTTGAAACCTTCGTGTCCAGGCAGTATTCTGGACTACTGCAGAGCGCTTAGACGAACGCTGCCAACACTGCTGCCATACGCCAAGATCTTGACGGCGCCTTAGGGATCATCGATTCCAGGATCGCCGAAGATCGACGCATCGTAGGTGAGCTGCAGTACCAGGTTGATCGTGAGGTGTCACACTCAGGTGAACGAACGGCGATGGTCGAGAACCTGCGCAACTATCTCGCGCAGATGGAGCAACAGCTTGTGCTCGTACGCGACACTGGCGTTTCAGCAGTCAGGATCCTCCACGACGAGATCCATGACCAGCTCCGCAACCGACCACCACCAGCCGAGGCCACCGACCTTGGCGACGTTCAGTCTCAGATCCACGATCTTCGATCCCACGTGGGCCACACTACGGCGACGCCTCGCTCCGAAGCACACGCCAACTCGTCGAACCTGTCCGACATGTTGCAACGTGCTGAGAGAGTCATCGCTCAAAGGCTTGATGCGACCAACGCTGTCGTGCAGCCACTCGCTAACCGGATCTCTGAAATCGAGCAGCGTTTTCCTGGCGTACAGGAAGCCCTGGCAGAGTTGCGTGTCGGACGAGCCCAGACTGGCCAGCTGGATTCTCCTTCCGCGGTTTACGATTTCGCCCGCCTCACTGACAGGTCGCAGGAGGTTGAGAAGGCGGCGGACCACGCGCAGTTGGAGCTCTCCCAGGTTATTCGTGAGAGAGATACTGAGAAGGTACGTGTTGAGGGGCGCCTCGCACGTCTGGAAAGTGAGCTGGAGGCACAAGGCGCCCGTCTCCGAGCCTACGAGCAACGACTCGATCGGTATTCGCAACGTTCTCGGGACACTGATGAGTACACACGCCTAAAGGTGGACCAGCTACACGAAGACATGACGAGCTGGACAAATCAGCTCATTGACCACACCAACGACACCATGCTTCACCTTCAACCTGCAACCGACCTGCGCAGGCCGACGGCAGCGTCCGCCGAAGCACCGCAAACTTCTGCAGGACAACAACGACGTACGTCACCAGGAGCAGCCTCCGCTGCAGCTTCAGCACAGACACGCCATGTGTCTCCTGTGCGCACAGAACCAATTACTGACGGTGTACCGATACCCTCACAACCATTGTCTGCGGTTTCGGCCAATACTACCACTCCTATCAAGGAGTCAGACACCGTCCGAGTCCCTGTCTTGCCTAAGATCACGCAGCTGCTCGAGTGGCAGCAAAAGGTACGGGAGAACTTTGGAGCCGCCTCAGGGCGACCGTCCAAAGCATATGCCTTCTTATGCGTGGCTGAACAGCCCGAGTGTACCTTTGAGGACTTACAAGACAGTGGAGACATCGAGAGCATCGATTGCAAACTCGCTACCGCCCTCGGCGACATCTTATCCTCAGACTTGCGCTACCAAATCAGGCTCATCGAAACCAGAGAGCACAAAGCAGGACGCATGCTCAAAGGACGCCAGATCTACTGGCACATCCTACAGTCCTACAAAGTGACAGAGGTTGATGACGACCTGCACGACTTCGAGCGCCTTAAAGAACTGAGGATGCGAGATGAAGATTTGCAACGTTTCATTACTGACTGGGACGGGTTATTATTGGAGTGCCGAGAAGCACCCGATCCAAAGATCTTGGAATCTTTTTTTCGTACTCAGATTCGCAGACATGCCTGGATGAAACGAGATATGTACGAGTGCCAGCGCATTCAGACCAGCGGCCCGAATCGTACCTATGATTGGCTCCGACAGCGCGTCTTGGACGTCCTGGAGCTGAGACAATTGGAGAAGAATCGAAATAAGTTACGGTGCGAACGCGAGACTCGTTCTCAAGTCAATGTATGCGCTGCCTGGAAGAAAGGCAATTGTCGCAATGGTGAACGATGCAAGGCTTTGCGCACCTATTCCAGGGATTGGAAGAACACCAGATCTTCCAGAGCATCGACCGCTGGTGGGAACTCCCGCCGCAGCGTTTCAACCCCTGCGAATCAGAGGGAGCCAGCGTCGAAACCATTTTGCTTCGAGTTCGCCGAGCGCAACACATGCACCAGAGGCGACAAGTGCAACTTCCCACGCATGGCGCGGTGCAGAGACTTCGCACAGAACAAGTGCCCTAAGGGCGACAAATGCAAATGCGCTCACCTTGCACCTGGTGCGAAGACACCCGAGCGAAGCCCGAGTCGCCCACGAACCTCCAGTCAGGATAGTCGTGGCCGACCACCATCCCGTGGATCAGGGAGCCAACGCTCTTCACAACGCGGGGGGTTCCGCTCCGCAAAAGACTCACGCCATGGACGTGACAACCGACGCCAATACGACCGATCTCGTTCATCCTCCAGGAGGTCTCCAGACTCTCGCAGCCAGTCGAGAAGTCGTTACGACAGGTCTTCGCGATCTACCTCCCGAGGACGAGACAGCCGTGGCGGAGGACGTGGCAGCCCACGTGGCCGCGATAGATCATACGGTAGTGACAGAGGACGTGGCCGACGTTCCATGAGCCGCGGTTCGTCCCGTGGTTCTCCACACTTCAGAGCGCGGTCCCCTGCCAACCATCGGCGATCTCGCCGCTCCGACTGCAGCTACGTCATGCGTGACAAGACCCTCGTGGCCTCCACCAAAGCCACTACATCATCCATCAAATCAAGGCGTCGGATACGTTTTGATACACATCACGTGGAATATTACCCGCACATCGTCTCCGGCAAGTACAGATTGGATAAGTGGAAGGAGTTGCCGAACGAGGGCGACTTTGTCAATGTGCCAGACCCACTGCCGCAATGGTGGTGGAAACAAAGTGCCGATGCCCTACAACATTGTCAACGGGAGGCACACTTGTGGTACAAAGATCTACGTGACTACCGACACAACAAGGGGTCGGTGGCCACGCCAACTGCGATTCCAGATTCTGATGACTCTACCAAGCAGTCATCAAAGACAGCACAGACAAAGACAGCGACGTCGCAAGTCGACCTACCACGCTCGACTGCTGCGTTGACACGCTCTTGGGTTCTCGACAGTGGATCTGCGCATCATATTCAGGGTAAACGCGAACTGACGCAGACCGAATCGGATCGCATAACTATTCGCGAAGAGCATATTCTGGAAACTGCCAACGGCTATCGTACTGTCAACGAGCACTACGACATACGACTACCCGAAATTGGCTTACTTAGTTCAGCCCTTGCCTTGCCAGACTGCCATCATTACTATCAGTTGGGAAATTGATTGAGGTTGATGGCTTTCGGCAGCTTTGGGGTCCTGAGCTGGGCTACTTGCTTCAGGATCCGGGGGGCCAATGGTATAAGATTCCATTCAATAACAGAGCTCCAGAATTACGACTCGACGACCTGATAATGATACCGCCACCGCGTCTGAGCACTTCGTCAGCGCCCCGACGTCGTCAGCGCAAGCGTTCATCCGCCCGCTGCAACGACATATGTTGGTGCTGCAAAACTGCAGAGCAGTCAACAACTCCAGATGAGCTGCGGCCGCACATAGGGACCTGCCCCAAGAGACCACATGTCGGCGAGGGAGGAGGGGCGCGGACCGCCACGGTCGAAGAACCTCCCGACACAAATAACGCCGAGCCCAACGTGGGCACACCCACCGACTCGCTTATGTGTCAGACGCAGTGTTATCCTCCAACATGCGGGGGGCTTGCAGATGCAGCTCAAGCAGATACCGACGTGCAGTCGACCTCCAACGAGGATCAGCCGACGGAGACGCTCACAATAGTGCACCACGACAGTGGTCGCGTTCTTCCAAACAGACAAAAGAAACCGATTGACCCTATGCATTGCATGACCCGCAGTCCAAAACACCCAGATTGTGAGATTTGTTCTCGCACGATGGCGCAGAATGCTCCGTGTCGACGACAGCGCAAACCACATCCACCGGCAGACCCCACCGACGAGGACACAGCCTACGAGGCCTTCGTCCCGAAGAAATTTGGGGCAGCTCTAACTGCCGACCATATCGTCTTGGCCAAAGACGATGCCGCCGACAAGCACGGCGACAAGTATGCACTTGTCGTCCTGGATAGATGCACCGGCATCTTCATGGCATACCCAGCACTACACAAAGACGCAGCTACTACAAAGGCATCCTTCCAGCAGTTCATCGCCGCGAACGATGAGGTGAAGCATATCTTCACAGACAATTCTGGAGAGCTTCAGAAGGCTTGCCGCCAACTGGGATGAAGGCATGACACTAGTGCGCCGCATCGTCCGCAAACGTATGGATTGATCGAGCGCATTGTCAAGATTGTCATTCTCGGTACGAGAGCTGTGTTGCATATGTCTGGCTTGGGGCACGAATGGTGGAAAGAGGCCATGCAAGCCTTTTGCTGTGGACATAATTTTGTGCATCCATCCACGGGCGTTGCTGCCCTCAGCGAGGAGCACGTCGACAAGACAGCTCATGAAATACGTTTCGGAGAAAGTTTCCCCGGGCACTGCATTCCCTTCGGTGCTCGGATTTTCTGGACAGGCCCCAACCCCGAGATCAATAACGAGACTGCAAAGTTCAAAGAAAATACTCGGGAAGGGTTATTCATGGGTTACCATTTGCACTCTGGTGGGCGATGGTCAGGTGATTAGCTTGTCTTGGACACGGCTACATGCGCCAAGAACCCCGACGGTGAACAGTGTCACGTGCGCAGAGTCAAAGACATCATCATCCCCGACGGCAAGTTCACTTACCCAGTGAAAGAGGGTACCCTGCGACATCATAACCCTGAGGCACACGACGAGGTCAAGGCATCTACTTCTCGCCCCTTGGGCGACAAACCAATGCCCGAGCCCCCACTTGCCTACCCTAAAGAAAGGGATGATCCGTCTATGATGACGATGGACGACAACGCCGCTGATACCCACCCATCGGCCTCTGAGGTTGCTGCGCCAGCGCCGGAGCCCGACTGCTGGGAACAGCGCGGATATTGCGTCATCAGACATATACGTACTCCACGCAAAAAATTGTTCCTGCCGACGGACGACGTCATGAACATACCTGTACTTGTTGATCAGCTCGACGTGACACGAGACTTCGAGACGACTTCTACCTTCGTAGGAGAAAGTGCCTTTCGCGATGTTTGGGGCGGCGTCAGCGCCAACGACCACCGGGAGTTGAGCGAGCCATGGGCCGGCCTGGTTCGATTCTATGAGCTCCCAAAAATGATGCCAGACGGCAAAATGGTGGTCCGTGGCCGTGAGACACGTGTACAGACTACCACGCGTCCTGACCACATTCTCCCCGAGCATTGGAAAGCTTTATCTCGTGGACAGCAAAAGAAAGAAATCGAATACGCCGAAGATGTCAAACGAGCTCGTGAGATTCGTGACCGAGCTGCACTTCGAGTGTGGACACGACAGGACAAACCGGCCAAATATTTCCGTACCACTACAGCTGGCGGACCCACATGGAATACTGTGGAACGAAGGATTACGTACGATAACGACAACGGCGCGGTCATCCGTGACGAGGACGTCAAGGGCGTGACCAACAGGGAGATTCTGTATGCCAAACTACCTGGTGGACCACGTGACATTACTGCGGTACTATACTACCGCCAACCCCCACCACAGCATGCTGGAGTCGCGCGTGCTTTGGTACTGGTCGACAGTGAGGGGGATGACTTTGGGACCATGAACCCGCTTGCGCGCAAGTTCACCCAGTCGGTAGCAGTGCCCACTATGCCACGTGAGACAACGTGCACACCGGCACACAGAGACAAGATTCCTGATTCCTCGTGGGCACGCCCGGCCCTAGTTACCAGAAGTTTGAGTAAGAAAGAAGTTGCCGCATGACCACGTGCACAGGAGGCACTACGAAAAGAATACGAGCGACTTGAAAAGAAACAAACGTGGATGTTGGAGACTGTTGCAGAAAAAGCTGATATTGAGTCACAAGCGATTTGTACTGGGACGAAAGTTCATTTCTTCACTATCTTGGAGCTATCTTCAGTCAAACATGAGGAACTTCCTCCTGATCTATGTAAATTCAAGGGCCGAGTGGTGGTTGAGGGCAATACAGGCAAAGATGAAACTGGTTTGGCTGCCATATTCGCCGACGCCGCATCCAGCGCTTCGCATATCGAGGCTTCCAAACTTTGTGATGCTACTGCATTATTGCCACAAAATGCGGGCGAACAAAGTGATGCACCTGGAGCATGCACGCAGGCATTGTTATACGGCGACGGGCGAATCGACCCAGTGGATACTTGGATTACCATGCCCAAATGGCGCCAACCGGCATCCTGGTCGAAATGCAAGAATCCAGTGTGCCGACTACGATTGGCACTATACGGACATCCTCTTGCAGGTGTCTTTTGGAAAAGAAAGTGTCGCACATGCTTGGGAAGTGTTGGATTTGAGCTGATTCCAGGATGGGAATGCGTATGGAGACACAACGAACCGGGACTGATACTTTCAGTATATGTGGACGACTTTAAATTAGCCGGACCAGCCAACAATCTACAAGCTGGCTGGGATTATATCCGCAAAAGCGGCATTGACCTGGACCCACCTACTCCATACTCTCAATACCTTGGCTGTGGACAACAGGCATATGACGTACCGCAGAACATCTTCGACAAAAGAATGTCTACCAATCGACCTATGTTGCCTGTACACAGTGATAAATATTACCATGCGGCCGAACAAGTTCGTGGAATTCGACATGACATGCTTGGTTTTACTGATCAGTGCATTGAACGGTACCTGGAATGCGCTTCCAAGTGCGCCCAGGGACCAGGGTCACGTCGGAAACGGTCCGACTCGCCGAGGACTTCGCGATCCAAATCGCCTGGCTCTTCCGGGTCGGTCGCCAGACCCACTAGCGTGCTCAACGCACGGCCACGATCACCCAGCCCAGCCACTTCGGTCGATACACCTTCCACTACGACAGAATCCACACCAGGTACATACGATGACCTACCTGACGCCGAGACCCCTGGCATCGAGGACACCTCCTTCACCGAGTCCGATTACTCCGACGAGGGTATCCTTGGCCAGGACGCGGCGAGTGTGCTGATGAAGATTCTCTACCTGGCACGTTGCTGTCGTTTCGATTTTTCCCCATATCCTAAGGATTGGGGTTCTTGTTATTACTCTGACGCCTCCCACGCGCGGACTCCTTCCTCCCGCTCGCGCCTCCCTCCTCCCAATTATTCACTGCGTGGGGATCCCCATGTGTGCATCTCCTTGCTGGCGCTCCCTTGGTGGTGGGGCTCGGTGAGGACGAATCTGGATTTAAGTGTGTTTGGGCTGCCTCTCTCTCTCTCTCTCTCTCTCTCTCTCTC
>CAUYUJ010015218.1:49120-89120 GCA_963575745.1 Prorocentrum cordatum
AGAGAGAGAGAAGCGAAGAGAAGAGAAGAGAGAGATAGAAAGAGAGAGAGACAGAGAGACAGAGAGAGCGAGAGACGAGAGAGAGAGAGAGAGAGCAGAGAAGAGAGAGATAGAAAGAGAGAGAGACAGAGAGACAGAGAGAGCGAGAGACGAGAGAGAGAGAGAGAGAGCAGAGAGCAGAGAGCAGAGAGCAGAGAGAGAGAGAGAGAGCGGGAGAGAGCGAGGGAGAGCGAGAGAGAGCGAGAGAGAGCGAGTGAGAGCGAGAGAGAGAGAGAGAGAGAGAGAGAGAGAGCGAGAGAGAGCGAGAGAGAGCAAGAGAGCGAGAGAGAGCAAGAGAGAGCGAGAGAGCGAAAGAGAGAGAGAGAGAGAGAGAGAGAGAGAGAGCGAGGGAAGAGAGAGAGAGAGAGAGATATAGAGAGAGAGAAAGAGAGATAGAGAGAGAGAGAGAGAAGAGAAGAGAAGAGAAGAGAAGAGAAGAGAAGATAAGAGAAGAGAAGAGAAGAGAAGAGAAGAGAGAGAGAGAGAGCGAGAGAGAGAGAGAGGGAGAGTGAGAGAGAGAGGAGAGAGCAGAGAGAGAATAGAGAGAAGAGAGAGAGGAGAGAGAGAGAGAGAGAGAGAGAGAGAGAGAGGCAGAGATAGAGGCAGAGAGAGAGAGGCACAGAGAGAGAGGCAGAGAGAGAGAGAGAGCAGAGAGACAGAGGCAGAGAGAGAGGCAGAGAGAGAGAGAGGCAGGGAAAGAGAGGCAGAGACAGAGAGAGGGCAGAGAGAGAGAGAGAGAGAGAGAGACAGAGAGAGCAGAGAGAGAGAGAGAGAGAGAGAGAGGCAGCTCAGTCACACTTTAATCCAGATTCGTCCTCACCGAGTCCCACCGCCAAGGGAGCGCCAGCAAGGAGATGCACATATGGGGATCCCCACGCAGTGAATAATTTACATCCAGTCTGTATGCTTGCCAGAGAGATTACCAATTCGAATGCCACGTGTGATAAACGTCTACATCGATTGATATGCTACATCAAAACGACGCGTGCACATTGTTTACATGGATGGATAGGCGATTCTTCAGACAAACTATCCATCATGCTCTTCACTGACGCCTCGTTCGCCGATTGCATTACATCCTCCAAGTCCACTGCCGGCGTATTCGCCGCGCTTGTTGGACCTAACGCGTTCTTCCCGGTCAACGCTGTGTGTAAGGAACAAACGGTTGTATCGCACGCATCTACAGAGTCCGAGATCGTTGCTCTTGACTCATCACTGCGACTGGAGGGGCTACCACTACTCTCATTCTGGGAGGCCGTGGTGGAGGTGGCCAACACATGCAAAGAGAAGAATGCTTGCCTGGGCTGCCTGGGACACGCCGACGCGGCGACATGTCAGACATTGGCCGCCAAAAAGAAGAGGCGCAAGCCATCGCCTCGCAAGGCGCCCCCCGCAAGGGGATCTTCTCCTAGCCGTAGGCAGCTACCGCTGAAGACGGAGTTACCTGCGCCTCCAAAGAGGCGCACGATATCCCATGAGGGTACCGTATTGCACGTGGATCCAGAACCTGCTCAGGAGAGCAGCTATCCCAAAGTGCGTCTCATCGTCCTCGAGGATAACCAGGCCGTGATCAAAATTGTCCAAAAGGGACGTACACCAGCACTTTGTCATCTTCATCGTACCCATCGTATAAACCTGGATTGGATATGCGAGATATGTCAACTCGAACATATTGAGCTCAAGTATGTAGGTACAAAAGAGCGGATTGCAGATATGATGACCAAACATTTTGAGCCAAAGAAAGCAGACCTCTGGAGGGACCTCTTGGAGCACTCGCTCATCTGTCCTGTTACCCCGGTACAATGTGCTCCAAAGAAACCATGGAAACCACTACGAGGGCCTCGGAGGCCCGATGGTTTTCCTCATGTTGCTGAACCTCCAAAACTGGATGGATGTCCGGAAGTATACAAAATCTTACTTACAGAGAAAGAAAGATGGGGCGAGGTAGGATCATAATGCGGAATGCAGTGCGTTGGACAAGCCAATCACGAGGGCATATGTGCATGTATGTACCATATCGGTGTTCCTGCTGCATCTACCGGTTCGCGCACACCTCGCTCGAGAGCACGTTCCCTGCACGGTAGACAACCCCGTCATTCTCCCTCACCTCCACATGATACAGAGAGGTCCAAGACACTCATTGTGCGTTCGTGCCGCAGCAATTTTACGACTCGAGCTACAAAGCATACAAGCATCTTGTTCGCCGTGTGCGAGGCGCAACTAAGTGAGATCGGTTCTAATCCCGATTCCCCCATCCCCGAGATGGATCAGGCACCGCCGCTCCACCTCGTCGGTTGGCCCATCGGCTGCGATGCCGAGTGCGACCCGAACGCCAAGGACGACGACCGCGTGGGCTTCGCGTACCACGCTCAAATTGGCCGTCCTCGTGACCCTGACGATGGCTATGTATATGTACATCAACGGCGTGCTGATCGCAGTGCAGATTTTGATCTCCGCGTGCCCGACGAATCCACTATTATCGAAATTGCCCTCTCCGCGTCCGCTGACGTGAAGAGTTGGATCGGCGAAGTTGGTGGAGGAGTCGGCGGTGACGCCAACTACGAGTACAGTGCGACCACGGCTGCACCATGGCTATCTTTCATGAGCCATGTGCATGATCTCCAGCCTCTTCACTCGCAATTCTTCTGTACAAGAAAGCGTTCGTGGCTTACATGATCATTTGCACGCGGTGATTCCAGGCCCACACCGCAAGTGTCCACCAATGGATCTCACGACAGTGGTATTGAAGACGGAGTGGATGATGATACACAACGATTTGTCAAAAGTTTGCAGTGCACTTCTTGGACAATATGCCGAGGACAGCGTTCAGGACACAACATACTTTTATGGAAATGGACTTTGTGCGCCTCCCGACGCATACAGTAATGGATTGACAACTCCCAGTTACGCTCCTAAACTTGATCGCGCTACGATCAGATTGCCCGTGCGCCCACCTGGCCTAGCCAGGACATCAGATATTGCGGGGCACCTTGGCCACGTTGTCGAAGATAATCTTGTCACCGGGATGAGGGCGTTCTCCGACCTTAACCAGACGAGTAAATTCCGCCGCAAGCTCAGTACGTGGCTGACTACACGCGGAGGAATTGGAGGTATCGGATCATACTTCAAGACGGTGGCAACACCATCCGATCACCCAGACGGCTGGAAGACCCTACCAGAGTACGACGAGAATGTGACGAGTACTTATCGTTGGCAACCATATGACGAGGGCTCTGTGTTCATCGGCGAGACCCCTACTGAGGTTGACCCTGTCATTACTCCTGGTACTGATATTGACTCACTCGAACTTGCACGAGCAAAGTACAGCGCGTTTTGTGGTGGTCGATTGGCTTCCACTCTCCTCTCAGACAACGGATGGCACTCACTCATGCAGGAGGATCTGGGACTTCTTCTGCACCATGCCTTTGGCCCCGTCAGGGCACGCGTACACATGGGCAAATTTGTACACTGACCCAACATGGATTATGCATCCTAAGAAAGGATCCAAGGCCGCCAAGCACAAGAAGTACCCGAGCCACGGCATCGACGAGCTCAACAGTCCACGAAAGCGAGACCATCTCGCCAAAGTGTCAAATGTTGGCCTTGTACCTTTATTTCTGCCGTGCCCCAATCGCGCGGACTGCATGGGAGGCGCTACCCTCGAGCACTTGCCGACCATTATTCGCGACGACATCATGATGTGGGCATTCTCCTTTGGCAATTACAAAGAATGGTTCAAACAGAATGACACGCCGATTGACCAGGACTGTATTCTATTGCCAGGGGCTGGTGGAGACACCCGCTGTGATATGGCGCAGCTCCGTGAACAGCGTACGCAGACACAGGAGAGTCGTATCACAGCTATCCTCAATAACCAGTTTGAGTCCACTCTCGAGCAGCGCAACATGATCAACATGATCCGCGATGCCAGAGCCCTGATGATGATGAGCGGCACTGCTTTTGTCAACCAATGGCGTAAATTGAATGAGGTCATCTGGGAGTATTGGGCCAATAACTTTTCTGCATTCATAAAACAGAGGCATTATTGCAGAGGCATCAACGCCATGGTGGTATGGAGTGCAAACGATATTGCCTGTGCCAACCACGGACAAAATACGGTGGACATGCGTCGCCACGAGGATCGTGCTCCTACTTCCGTGCGCGAGCTCATGAAGATGGAGTGCGAGGGCGGCGTCCCGACGCTTATGCCACTACACGTACAAGTGGGCGTATCTCGTTTTATCGACGTGATGCAGTACTTCCGTTGCCCTGCGGTCATGGGGCCAGGCAAAGCGTCACAATGGGGCGTACACCCGAACTTTGATTACCACACGGGCGATTTGGTCAAGACGATGCAATCGCGGGGTATTACAGTTCTTCCATCAGATCACTGGGTGGATGCGTATGACAGAATTACGCCTCAGGCTTGGCATGCAAAACAGAACAATCACAATCTGGCGATGTTTACGACACAGTTCTGTGACGCTGTATGCCATCCGAATTTCCGCGCATTGATTCAGTCTTTACCATCTCAACCGTATCCTTTCATACCTCCCATCATGACCCCAGTCACAGACGACCAGGCCTGCACACAGGCCAAAGAAATCATGAAGGCCTTTCATTACCGAGAAAGGATAACCAACGAATGGAAGAGAGATCTCAGCCTCACGACGCTGATGGCACAGACAGCTGGTGAGATGGCTCATGGCGCTTGGATGGCGTCATGTGCCGACGGTACGTTGCCAGATTCCATGCCAGCTGCCACACATGATCCAGGCATACCTATTCCTGGAATCCCGACACAGCCACCAGCACTTGATCCTCGCGAGCCGAACCAGGCTATTCCTCAGGGCGATCCATTCGGTCATGCATACGACGAGTTGTTCAACTACCCCTTGCTGCTGATCAACGACTATCCTGGGGCGTGGGCATCCTGAGATTCACTCGAGAAACAAGAGCTCCTCCACCCCAAGATCGTGAAAACAGTTGAAGATGCACATGCTGTTGCTTGGGTTGTGTCTGAGCAGTTCCTACAGCAGATTACCGACTTGGACGGCGATGATGACGCGACCAAATCACGACTCATTGCAGAAGGCAACAGGTTGAACGCTCACCGTATAGGCCCTGCTGCCGAGAACCAACAGACCATTAATGCATGCAAAACTTTCTTCAGACAAAATGCATTGGATCGGGTCGCATTGGGACTTGAGCCCGATGTTCCGACTGCTGTCTGGCACGCGGCGGTTGAGGCGGACCCGCCAGCACCACCAGGCCCATTGCCTGAACCACTGCAGCCTGGCCCGCAACCGATAACCGTGCCAGAGTCATTGCCGCCTGGCGCGCTTCCAACCCGCACGCCAGCAGCTCCATCGCCACCAGACCAGCTGCCGACAGCCGAGTCAGTCCCGATCCCCGACGACGGCACTGACTTAGACGCGATGGAGCTGGAGGCAACTCCTGCCGACGACGATCCTTCTCCACGCACGATACATATTGTCATGGCAGGACAGCTGCGAGCGTTCCATGTACGAGGACATCGGTCAGATCGGGACGTTCGACAATGCATGCACCATTCGCGAGTATAAGCTCCAAGCAGGCCTCGTGGACGATCATCCATACGTTTCTCCTGTGTTCCGGGGTACCTCCGCGACTAACGGCTTTGCTTGCCTGCAGAACGAGGAATGGTTCGACCAATTGCAACGCGACGATTGTGTGATCGCTAATGCGCCCGATATCGCACAATCTGGTTGCTTCCCAGAATGGAAATGGATATCGCTCCCACAGTACGACGAGTTACGCTATGGCCCTGAACTGCTTGACGAGTGGCTTGGAGATCCTAAATGGATGAGCAAAGACATCACGACGATGCTACGCCACGAGATCCACTACAAGAAGCTCTATATCAGCCAATTCCACGATCGACGCATCAACATATGGCCGAAAACGACGGATCGTGAGTGGAAGATCCCAAGTAATTGAAAATCATTTCAGGATATGGTCCAATGGAAATTCCGTGAGCGTAAAAGCCACAACGGACCATCCACCGATGCGGCTATCGCGCACTTCAAAAAGGATGGTGAACAAGACGGGTATACTGATTGGAATGATTATTACCCGATCTTCATCTCTCGCGCGTTCCAGAAGCACATTGACCCGCAGAAGAATCGGAGCGAGATATACGCCAAACCAATCCCAGAAGGAGGCGATCCCAGCTGTTTCGATTGGAACAGCGTTATTGCTATCAGATGTGTTGGAGGCCACACTTGCGTCAATCCACTTTCCAAACCATGAAACATGGGCTGGGAAAGCCTGCAATGGACAGACGTGAAATACCTCCACCATGGCACGACATTCCGTGCTTGGCGCAGCATCCTTAAGTCAGGGATCATTCCCGGCTATGTCGATCCATCTTCCCAGAGAGACAAGTATTATCAAGGACCACCGCGCACGGAGGCATTCTTCAGTTCCAGCACATACATAGACGGTGTCCAGAAGAATCCCCATACCTCGGTACAATCATACAAGTTCAAACACTACAAGAACGAGGTCGAGCTGGTGATCAACATGGAGATTGCCGCAAAAGCTGGTTGCAGATTTTGGCTGGGCGCCCAAGGTGCTATTATGGCAGAAGATGTGGTTCCCGCCGCTGCAGTCATTGCAATTCGCCGTCTACAACCACGCCATGAGCATGGCCGGCAGATATGGCCGGACGGCCCGGCCTGGGATTACCCGCCATTGGCCGCGAGACAACCATTGAGCAAATGCGAAATTTGTGCTGTTCTTCCTGGGCAGGAGATCATCGACGATCCTCCCGGGATTGCACCAACTGGCATGGAACAAGACATGGACCAGCAGCCAAAGACGCCGTATGCATCATCATCATCGGCTCAGCGACCGATCGCCCCCCGGCTGGGGGCGACCCCTGCTGGCCGTGCATCCGACGCCGACGCTTTGGATAAAACGATGGTCCGTGCTATGATTGACAGTTGCGAGCACAACACGCAGGACAAATAATGGTTGATCGCCTTGTCATACTGCCGAGAAGCCCTTCGACCCATTACATCAAAGATCACGCAAAAAGATTGGAATCGTATGCCTATATTTAATGATGTTCGCATGGGGGACTTCATTGTCACTAAGAATTGGGGATCTACCAATTGTTATCATTATGACAACCACTACCCCAAGGGCAACCACATAACCAAGGTGCTCATGAACAAGGGCGACATTTATGGACCAATTATTCATTTATGGCGTCTTCGACAAGTTCTTTGCGGTACAAGTACCTATCCTCAACTACGGTTTACGATGGGTAAACATATGGTACAACGACAAAAACATGCCTCTCAAGGGTGTTGTCTTTGCTTTGCCAATACGGACCGACATCGCCTCTACGCAGATGAATATTGCGCTGAACGGCCCATCTTCATGCCACGACCAAATACAGCAAGGTAAACCTTTTGGTGATCTACCATATCTTGGCATGCCGAGCATTTATAGGCCACGTATCCCACGTGCGCCGACCAGACGCCCCGCTCCTCGGACACCCGAACCCGAAGAGCTGGTGGCCACACCTGCCGAGGATCCTACTGCCGCAGACGAGGGATCCCAACAAAAGGCAGGCCAATCTACTGAGCCTCTGGTTACTGTCATCGTGGATATATCGAACATCCTACTCACAGACGAAGAAACAGCAGCGAATGACAACATGAGAGCAGATTTATCAGCAGAGATCCAAGCTGATGAGGACGTCGGCTCGAGCACCCTCGAAAACATCATCGACCCGCCAGAGGATTTCCTCAGCCATCCCGACTGCGACCCAGAGGAGGATACAAGGTGGATCAAGCAATCCTATGACCACCGCATGTACCGCTGGACGTCGGAGTTGTTGATGGACCCACCCATGGCAAATGTGAAACAAATCATTGAGGTGCATACTGGCAGGGACAAGATTGTGGTGGATAAAATACAGTCATACTTACGATTTGACATACAATTTGGATCCAAAACATACAATTCAGAGACATACTACTTGTATTACAATCATACCCACAAATGGGCACGTGACTTACCGATTTGCAGTGCAGATAGCTTCTTCAAAAAGTTGGTGCATTACCTGGACCCAGAGGTCATCGAGGAGTCGACTACAGGCGTCTTCCAATGGATTTCTAAAGTGTATCAAATCATATTGCTGGACAGCATTGCGGAGCTATGTGATTTCGCAAAAGACGCTACTCATCAGAACCATCCTGCACTCCATACATTGTATCCAGGCTTCCATATATTTGGCAATCCAGGCTTCCCCGTATGGAGGGAACTGGTGGAAACACCTGCCGCGCCACATGAAGACCCAGGCGCGGAGCAGGATATTCCCCAGGACCCAGGCAGCGTTGCATCCGCAGCTCCAGATCAAGAAACCATGGTACGGATCATAGCCCAGCAGAAGGGGATCGACCGCGAAGAGGGCGACAACGAGTCCGCCTTGCAGGAAGAGGCTAACCGTATCCGTACAGAAAACGTATGCCATGGTGATACTGACAACGCGGACAACGACACGACCGAGCGCGTAGGACTGCCAGGGGAAAGATTGTCTAGGATCGAGATCGAGGGAATGAGCCGATCGATCGCCTCCCGTCCGACCGCCGAGATCAACCGCGATGCCATGGATCAGATCGGCCGCGGTCTTGCTAGTGGTCGTGACACTCGCTGGGGATTCCGTGATCACCTCGCGATTAACGGGGCCCGAGAAGATATCCAGCATGATATCGTGCGATGTCGGAATTGCGATCGCTTCTTGTCTCTAGGGATCGTTACAGACGAAGGTACCCTTTGTGATATCTGCTGGCAGTGCACTGTTGCCGTAGGTGCTACGGGTAAAAGTACCGCCGTCGAGAGCGACCTGGCACGCCTCCAGAAGTTGACCCACTGGATCAGGACGACGCTCTCCCAGGACGACATCACGAGGTACATGGCAGACGGAGCGCAGGTCCTGATGATGGGTAAGCGCTCCATTCCAGGTCATGAGAAGGACACGCTGAGGAGATTGGCAAACTCTGCTAAGAAGAGGTATCAGAAGTGGGTCGCCGCAGGCTCCCCTCCTGCACACATGTGCAGGTTGATGGGCGAGCGTGAGGACGACAGACCTCTATACCACCCTTTTGCCAACATCGTTCAGCGTTTCCTGAATGATATGAAGTTCCACCACCAAATGACAGGCGCTCGCATCAATAAAGGCAAGAAGGCTTATACCATCGAGGATATGCGAGACGCCTGTGATATTCTCGATCACAGCGTCAGGACTGGCCAAGCCGGTCGGAAGAAATGGTGGTTGAACGCAGGCAGACTCGATCGAGGCACGAGGCAAGCGCGCGGACTTGTCACGATTGCCCTTCCCAGAGGGGATGGCACTCGTGAGAGAGTCACGCAGCGCAAGCTTGCCGTGCTTGCCTCCATTGAGCCCGCCTTGGGTTCCACTGACCAGAGGGGGGTTGATTCAGGGATGAGAACCGATCCGATCGAACCTGATATACACTCCCCACATTCTGATGATGCCATGGAGCCATGCCAGCCGCGGCACCCGCCGCCGCCGCCGCGCCCTGCTCCTGGCGACGCTGCAGGGTCCAGCGCCTCTGGCGCGCAGGACTACATGCCCGCTGGACAGCGCGGCGCTGCCGCACAGCGGCAGGACAGCGACGACAGCCGCAGACCAGCGACACCTCCTCGCGCCAAGAGGGCGCGCACGACGGAGGACTACGCTACGTGGTGGCGCGACAACCTAGAGGACAGCCAATGGGGCCCCATATACTGGAGCTACTACATCAACTGCTGGATGTACATCACGGACAACAACGACGAGTTCGTATACGTACGCGACATCCAGTGCAATAATTGGTTCCGCCACTGGATCCCGAGGACGCCCTGGGAGACCTTCGCGACGAGCTACGTCTCGCATGATGGCCACAGGATGTGGGACCACAGGTTCTACGAGAGGGGTAACGCGTAGTATAGTCGGCCGCCAGGCCCACCGCTCGAAAGGCTAGAACTTCATCATTACACAAGTTCGCCTCGAGCGGTGGAAAATATACCATCTTAGGCCACTTCACTATCCAAGAAAGTGGCCACACATATCCTTGCGAAACCCAAGGCAGCCTCCTAAGGAGCAACGCCAAGGGGAGTCGCCATATGCAGAATTTGTATGCAGCTTTTCGTGTTTATCAACACGACTTTACGTCTGGCCAGACATTTTGCTTTGATATTTAGACGTGTTTCTAACACGATCGTGTTCATCAGCACGACCTCCGAATACATTTTTTATCGTTTACTCTTTAGACTTTGCTTACATTGCGTTGAGAATGATCTGATGCCCAGCTCTCGACCGAGAGCTGGTGGCAACACCTGCCCCGCTTAGGCGCGGCAGCTTCTGATGTTGCTTTAACTGGCTCAGATCCTCTTTCTCCGCCCACCCGTGTCTCATTCTTCTCCGCCCTCGAGTGCCGAAGCGTTTTGGGGGGCGCACCGAGGGGGCACCAAAGCGTGCTTGGCGAAGAAACAGGGACCCTGGGTGTTCCTTCTTACCTTACCTTGCCTAATCGTGAGCGCTATCGCGATTGGGACGCAGCTGAAGCTATACAGATCTTGTGCTCAGCTGCCTGACAGAATTGAGGATTGGAGGAGTAAAAGGGTGACGGGATCTTTTCCTCTGTTCCCGAGTCCTACCCTGACGGGCGGGATTCGGGACGGGGTGTGTGAATAGAACCCGTGTAATACCCTCATATATACTCCTTATCCTCACCTCTCCTGCGCCTGGCCGTTTGGGCTCAGGTATTGGGATAGATCGATCAGACCTTTGATCGTGCAGGAGGAAAATATATCCATCTTTCCCTCCTTCCCTCTACCAGCGGATCAGGGGTTCTGTACCCTTGTACTTCAACCCCATACACAATGGGGGCCCTTACCCGGCCCCTGGGCCGTCAAGAGACGACTCGGGATAAACAGCTGGTGCCAGGGAATATACGTCGTGACCTCTGGGGGTCGACGTGATGAACAAATCGCGACGCTGGGGGTCTGGGCCAGGCGGGGGGACGGCAGGTTCGCGTCGTGTCCACCGGCGGCGACCCCAGCGCGGGCGTCTAAGGTTGAGCGCCACCTGTGGCCCAGAATCGGCCCATCCTTGAACGGTTCTGGCCTTTTTGAAAGGGCTGATCGTTCAAGTTTGAACGATCCCCGCGGTGTCAGGAACCAACGCCGGGGTCGACACGACGCGCACCTGCCGCAGGCTCGGGGGGGATGCGTCGGCCCCAGTCGCCCATGCATCGCCGACAGGGGCCCGATGCCCCACCCCGCCCAGGAATGTGCGTACTCGCTATCGGGTGCTTGCCGCCGATCAGCCGGCGATGCGTCGCCGATTCGAGCTCGATGTCCCCCGCCCTTACAGTCGGTCCTCCCCTGACGTTGCCCCTCGTGTCTGGGCTCGGGAGCTGGCCGGTGGGCCGGGGTGGTCCAACAGTGGTTTTGGCCAGCAGGCGGGGGGGGGAGGCAGGAGCGTCTCCCGTCGCCACGGCTGGACGCGCGCGGCTCGAAGAGCGTGAGAGCGTGCCAGTTTTTCGGCCCGGGTGGGGGTCGTAGGATCGATGTTCCCTCACATAAGATATGCACAGACGCTCTCCGCTGGGCTGTCCCTGGCCTCGGGGGAGGGTGGCAGTGTACAAATCACCACTGAGAGCCAGTGATCTCATACACGGGGAGGTACACACACAAAATTCGTCCAAGGGGGCGGCGCGAGGTCGCGAAGACGGTCGCGCGCCGCGCATCGCGAGGCGCGAGGCGCGAAGTCGGGCGACCTTCGGCGCCTGGGCTACTGGACCCCCATCGGAGCCAGATAGTTCGCCTCTTGGGGCGTTCTTGGGGCGCCTTGGGTCGGGTGCACTTGGACGGCTGTCTAGGAGCCTTCCCTGGCCGCTCGTAGGGGGCTCCCTTGGGCGACCTTGGAGCCACCTTGAGGCCTCAAGGCCCATCCGAGGCTTGAAGGCGAGAAGGCAAAAACATTGAAACACAATCGGTTTTTGAATGACTGTGTCGACTCGGGGGCGATCTTTTGAAGCATCGATACCACTTGGAAGTGTCTTCGAGCTGTGTTGGGGACTCCTAGTGGTATGTTTGATGATGTCTTGACCCATCTTGAGCTATCGAATGGCCGTCGACCCTTCCCGCCACCGTGCCTGGGTTGTTGGTATGAAGCCTACTGGATGTTCGTTGGGATCTCGTGGGGGTCCTCTTCGGGAGCCTCCTGGAGTCAGCTTGGACGCCTTTTGGGGGCCGTTTTGGGGCCTCTTGGGGCCTCTCTAGGGCCTCTTGAGGGCCCCTTGAGGCTTGTTGGGGCCCTCTCCCCCCCTTGAGGCTTGTTGGGGCTCACTCCCAACCCGCCCTCTCGCCACATGACTCGCGTCCGAGTCTCAGCAGTGGCAGTGGCCGCGAGGGACAACCGTCGGGAATCACTGCCAGGTGCCCGACGCCCGAAAGGTGCGCTCGGTTTGTGACAGGGATGGTAGGCCTGCGCGCGTGGGGGCAATATGCTAACCCCCTATCGTCCTTGTCAAGAATACTACAAAGTGATCGCGGGGCGTCCGAGCATGATCCAGATCTCGATGCAGTGTGTACTCTTGGTTGTGCTTTGGCGGGGATGGTGGGGGAGGTCGGCAGCGGCCCCGGTGAGGGGCCCGTGGAGATGGGGGAGGGGGTAGATCTTTAAAAAGGAGCAGTGATCTAGCTGCCCACGTCAACGCCGCAAGCCGTCTCGCCCGCCCCCACCGCGTAGGCAGCACCCGAGACCGGGCAAATGCAGAGGTCGCCATCGGATGAGCACCACCGGGAACCAACACAGGCGCCACGTGCGCGACGCTCGCGAGGTGCCCCGCGCGTGCCGGGTGCACCGCGCGGATCCGGTGCGCAAGGCGTCCCAGGGGCTCAGGCGTGCCAGGCGCGCCTGGTGCGATGCGCCACGCAGTACCAGGTGCGCAGCGCGTGCAGAGCGCGCGAGCGCCAGGGCCTGCTGCAGTACACTTCCGACGATTTGGCGACGCCACCACCATCCCTTGCAAAAGCTCGCGTGGCGCCTGCTCGCGCTAAGCGTTCGCCGCCATGTAGGCTTCTTCTTGCCATGCGATGTGGATTGTGCGTGGGAGGGGTCCGCAATGCTCCTGGTCGGCGGCTGGTCGAGTGAGGAGGGGTGTAAACAAGGAGCATGTGGCTGCGCTGGCACGGGGAACCTAAACAGCAACGCTGCACGAGCAGGCGCATGGCGTCTGAAAGTTAGGCGCGGCACGGGGACGGCACGTGGATGGAACGGCACGCAGGCACATCATGGGATCGTTTTCTTATTCATTGTTTTGCCGATCGGCGCGGGCCCTCGCACCCCCCCCTACCCCACGGAGCAGTTGTTGGCTGTTCTTTGGCGCCTGTCTCAAGAATGCGGCGTCTCCCCCGTAGGACGCAATGGCGCCAACAGTGGCACTCAGCAGAGGTCCGGGGCCAGACCCTCCCTTCCCCATCCCTCCCGCCCAATGCCGAAACGCCGAACAAGGAAAAACGCTCACCAAGGCGCACGCGCGGCACGGCGCGGCACATTTACCGCGCTCTCAGAGAACCCGGGCGCCGCCACGCGGGCACGGCGCGCGCGCGCGGCGCCACGGCACACTGGGCGCGATACGGCACACCTCGCGTCTCGCATACTCGCATCTAGGCACGTCGCGCGCACGGCGCGGCACGCGGGCACGGCGCGGCACGCGCGTGGCACGGCGCGCGCGGCACGGCGCGGCGCGGCGCGGCGCTTCGCATCCTAGAGCCCTGGCGCGGCACGCGCACGTCACGGCGAGCGTGCACGGCGCGGTGCACGGCCTGCGCACGGCACTGCATGCGGCCGCGGCCTGGCGCGCGCACGGCGGGGCACGCGGGCACGGCGCGGCACGGCACGGTGCGGCACGGAATGTTCTTGCATCCCGGAACCCAGGCGCGGCATGCGCACGCCACGGCACGCCAGACCTCAGGCACGGCTTGCGCATGGCACGGCGCGCGCAGGGCACGGCGGGCGGGCACGGCACGGCATTGCACGGCACAACACGCTTGTGTTTTCGCGCGCTCACGGCACGGCACGAGGGCGCGGCACAGCTTTCGGGCGGCGCATGTTTCACATCTTGGATTCCCACAGCGAGTTTCTTTTGTTTCCTGCTGCCAAGCCACCGAGCACGACACGGCACGTCACGCGGGCAGAGCACGTGGGCAGGGCACGGGGGCACGGCGCACGCGGGCCCGGCCCGGCCCGGCACGTGGGCGACAATTTTCTGGATTTTGACCCTGGTGACTGGGCACGCGGCGCGACACGGCTCGCGGGCTGCATATTGTGAGTTCTGAGGACTTGGCACGACACGGGCACGGCACGCTGCACGGCACGGCACGGCACGGCGCAGCACACGGACGGCAATTTTACATTTGCATTCTGAATACCAGGCCAGGCGCGGGCATGGCACGCCGCGCGGACACGGCATTGCGGTATTTTTTCCCATTCGGGGCTTGTTGCCTTGGCCCAGGGCGCGACATGCCATGCGGGCGGCAACTGTTTCGCCTTCTGAAGACCAGGGACGGTACGGGCACGGCACGGCATGCGGGCACGACATGGCGCATGCCCGCACGACACGGCGCGGCACGCGGACGGGCACTTTTTTTGGGGGACATTCTGAAGACGAGGCACGGCGCGTGCACGGCACGGGACGGGACGGCAGGGTGCGGCGCGGTACGGCGCAGCACCCGGGCATGGCACGGCACCGTGCGTGGCACGACGCGGCGCGCCCCTTGCGCGTGGGCACGCATGGCGCATTATTTTCTGCACTCGAGAACTTGGGCACGGCGCGGCACGGCGCGGCGAACTGGCACGCGGGCACGGCACGGCATCGCACGTTATTCCAGTTGTGGAGCTCAGGCGCAGCACGGCAGGACGCGGCACGCGGACGCGGCACGGCACGCTGACACGGCACATGTTCCGCAGTAGGTGTTGCAGAGGTGGGTTCTCCAAAAGCACTGCAGACTCCTTGCAGCATTCTCTGGGGGAAGAAGGGAGCTGGATGAGAGGTCCCCCGAAAACATCTGGGCCGAGAGGGGGCGGCTGGGGCTCAGTCTTGAGGATTCTGTCGGGCCTGAGGGCATTCTTCTCAGTGCCGCGTGGCACGGTGGCGGATTCGAGGGCATGGCGCCGGTCGCGGTTCTGTCTGGGCACACGGAGGGGTACTTGGCGACCCTGCCGGCCGACGAGGTTGTGCAGCAGTTTCCGGCGTTCCGGATGCCCCTCGTGGCGGCCTACAGCTGGCACGTCGTGCCAGCCGACAGCTCCTCGTCGGCGTCGGACCAGAGGGGGCTCTTTCGCATCTGAGGGCAGCTCCGATACGGCTCCCGGCTGCCACCAGACGGGCTTCCCTGAATGTTCAGGGCTCTGGGCGCCCGGGGAGCAGCCGCTCCCGAGCCCTTTTCAGGACGGCAGCTTGGCCACAGAGAGGCCTTGTTTGTTTCCGCGCCCTTCGGTGGGCGCCGTTGCCCCAGTAGGGGGCAGCCTGGCCGTCGGGCCCCCGCGCACAGGCCGCCTGCGGGAACAGCGCGCCTGAGGTGCGGCCGTTGCGGCTACGCTCCGTCTGAATTCCCGGCCCTCCCGCGGCCGGGCTCTCCCCCCTCCGTGCACAGAAGCCGTGACGTGCGCAGGCTTCTCTGCCCCGGCTCTTCTCCTTCATCTCGTGACGTGCGCAGGCTCCTCCGCCCTGCTCCTCCGGCGCGAATTCGCGGGGGCACTTGTGGTCACATGCCGACGCGAGTGCCAGTGCAGCTGTGCCTCCTCCTCCTCCTCCTCCTCCTCCTCCTCCTCCTCCTCCTCCTCCTCTCTCCCGCTCCTCCTCCTCTCTCCCGCTCCCGCCCCCCCCCCCCTGGCTACATCTGCGCAGACAGATCACGGCGGGCAGCCACTCTGGGATTCTGGCTCCTGGGGGGCCGGGTTTCAGGGCTCCAGGGCCGTCCTGAGCCGGCCCGCACCGAAGAGCGACATTGGGGATGGGTTCCCTCCGGCGACGGCGACGGCGACGACGACGACGACGACGACGACGACGACGACGACGATGTCGACGAGGGCGACGACGACGACGACGACGACGACGACGACGACGACGACGACGACGACGACGACGACGACGACGACGACGACGAAGCGTTTTCCGGCGTCGAGATGTGGGGAGGGGCTCGAACCCCCCCCCCGCCCAGCTTCAGGGAGTGGGGATGGGGGTCGGGGTTCTGGAGAGGAGGGTGGGGGTTTTCGGAGGGAAGGTGGTCGGGTATTCGCGCGTCAGTTGCCTTGGTCTGATCGCGCGTAGGTGCTTTCTTTTGCACGCGATGTGCTGTGTTATCGGCCTAGCCTGCATAAACTACTGTGTAAGGTCCCTGCGTCCTCCAGTGTAAGTTGGCACCGCGCGCAAGGGGTTTGGGCGAGGGGGATTGCCTTCTGAGAAGGCAGTGGGCATCTTAGAATCCGTTCGTTTTTTTTCCAACCATCCTGTGGTGTTGGGTCCTCGTTTTGAAGAGACAGCGCCCCGCACTCTCCCTCATCCCGCTGCCCCCTCCTCCGCCTCTCCTCCTCCCATCCCATCCCTGCCTTTACCCTCCGCGTGTCACTGTCTCGACATAGCCCTCACACGATTCGTGACACCATACAGGGAGCTCCACCGAAGGCCCAAGCTGCAGCGCTCTCATGCGGTTCCACCCTTGATTTCGGTGCACCCCTGACACGTTTCGTAGCCCCATAGGGCCCGCATGTGGTCCCACCCCGATTTCGGCACACCCCTCACACGTTTCGTGGCCCAAGGGAGCTCCACCGAGGGCCCCAGTGGCGGCGCCCGCATGCGGTTCCGTCCCCAATTTCGGCGCACCCCTCACACGTTGTTTCGTAGCCCCATAGGGAGCTCCACCTAGGGCCCCAGTGGCAGCGCCCGCATGCATTTCCACTTTCTACTTCGGCGACCCACCTAACACGTTTCGTTACCCCATAGGCAGCCCCACCGAAGGCCCCACTGGCAGCGCGCGCATGCAGCTACACGCACCTTTTCGGCACAACACTCACACGTTTCGTGGCCCCATAGAGAGCTCCACCGAGGGCCCTAGTGGCAGCGCCCGCATGCGGTTCCACCCCTCACTTCTCGGCGCACCCCTCACATGCTTCGTTGCCCCATGCGGAGCTCCACCTAGGGCCCCAGTGGCAGCGTCCGCAAGTGGTTCAACTCCAACTTCAGTGCGCCCCATACACGCTTCATGAGCCCATAGGGAGCTCCACCGGAGGCCCCAGTGGCAGCTCCCGCATGGGGTCCCACCTCCTATTTCGGCGACCACCTCACATGCTCCGTGGCCCCATAGGGCTATGCCAAAGGGAGCTCAGCTAAGGCTCTAGTGGCAGCGCCCGCAAGCAGCCCCACCTGCCATCTCGGTACACCTCTCGCACCGTGGCCACATAGGGAGCTCCACCGAGGACCCCCGTGGCCGCTCCTGCTGGCCCCCCTCCTTCATTCATTTTCCTCGCGATGCTTGAAGGCCCCAGTGGCAGCGCCCGCATGGTGGCCCCGCCACATTTCGGCACACCTTTCACGCGCTTCGTGGCCCCGTAAGGAGATCCACTGCAGACGATACTCACAGCTACATCTGGCTGGGTCCTTCTCCAGGCTATTCTCTCAACCGTCCGATGGTGCTAGGTCTTCATTTTGAAGAGACAGCGCCTGGCGCCTCCTTCCCTCCCGCTGCCCTCCTCCCTCCTCCCATCCCTTCCTTTGCCCTCCGCATGTCGCTGTTTCGGCACACCCCTCACACGTTTCGTGACCCCCAAAGGAGCTTCACCGAAGGGGGGTCGGGTATTCGCGCGTAAGTTGCCCTAGTCTGATCGCGCGTAAGTGCTTTCGTTTCCACGCGATGTATTGTGTTTTCGGCCTCGCCTGCATAAGCCACTGTGCAAGGCTCCTGCGTCCTCCCGTGTAAGCTGGCACCGCGCGCATGGAGGTGGGGCGAGGGGGATTGCCTTCTGAGAAGGCAGTGGGCATCTTAGAATCCGTCAGTTTTTTTCCCAACCATCCTGTGATGTTGGGTCCTCGTTTTGAAGAGACAGCGCCCCGCACTCTCCCTCCCATCCCTGCCTTTACCCTCCGCGTGTCACTGTCTCGACATAGCCTTCACACGATTCGTGACCCCATACAGGGAGCTCCACCGAAGGCCCAGGGGCATCGCCCGCATGCGGTTCCCCCCCCACTTTCGGGGCTCCTTCACACGTTTTGTGGCCCCATATGGGGGCTCCACCGAGGGCCCCAGTGGCAGTGCCCGCATGCGGTTCCACCCCCATTTCGGTGCACCCCTCAGACGTTTCGTGGCCAAACAGGGAGCTCCACCGAAGGCCCCAGTGGCAGCGTCCGCATGCGGTTCCACCCTCATTTCAGTGCACCCCTTAAATCGTGGCTCCGTAGGAAGCCCCACCGAAGGCCCCAGAGGCAGCGCCCGCATGCGGTTCCACCCACCATTTCGGCGAACTCCTTACACGTTTCGTGGCCCCATAGGGAGCTCCACCGAAACCCCAGCGCCAGCGCCCGCATGCGGGCGGTTCCACCCCCCCATGTCGGCGCACCCCTCACACGTTTCGTGGCTCCACAGGGAGCTCCATCGAAGGCCCCAGCGGCAGGTCCGCATGCGGTTTCCACTCCATTTCGGCGCACCACTCGCTTATGGTTGGGTCTTTCGAATGGATCATTTTCATCCTTCAGGTGACGATCGAGAAGAGGCGGAACCTGACCCTCCAGACGCTCGAGAGCAAGGATCGGCCTGGCCCACAACAAACGCGCGCCACAAGGTGTGTGTGTGTGTGTGCATGTGGCAGTAGGGGGGGTAGGTTGCTCGAGCCGCCTGGGGTTTCCAAGCCCCTCCTCATCCTCCGTCCTCCTCTCCTACCCTAGGCCAACCACGCGGAATTGGAGCTGGCCAGGAATTTGATCACGACCGCTCGGTGTGGTGGGTGGGCCATCATCAGCGTCATGCGCGACCTGGCAGACAGCTTCTGCCACGTGCCGTCAGGCGACTGTCCCACTCCTCTGTGTCGCAGAACGCTGCTGGCGGATCGCCGGCGCCGCCCTGCCCGTGGGGAAGAGAGGTGGAGCGACCGTGCCGCCGCGCTAGTGGACTGCGCGGTCCCCCCAACGAAGACAAAGGGTACGAATCGTCGTCACACCAACATACTTATACTACATGTGCGTCGCCCCCCCAGGGGCGACGGTCGCACCGAGAAATCTTCTAGTATACGCGTCGTGGCGGGCGCTTTCTGGCCACATCGCTCGGGAAACGATCTACTTCAAGATGAGTGTACTGTATATTCGGGTCGGACGCGCGCCTCCAAGGAGGATATATAGTATTAGTATGTCTCTGTGCGTCCCAACGAAGGCCGACAGCAATTCCTGGTCTTTTTGAAGAGGACTCGCTGTCTGCATCGTCGCGGGCGTTGTCCTCTTGAGGCACAAGTTCGCTTGCCCAACAGCGGCCGCTGTCGATTTTGGACAAGATTTTTGTTGCTGGGCATCGTCGCCATTTTTTCCGTGCCCATTTCGGGCGTCCCCGAGTGGGGAAATTATTCGGGGAACTTTGGGGGCGGCCCTCTGCGGCTGCCTCGGGGCTGTCTTGTGGCTGTGTTCGGGCCTCTTGACGCTCCCGGGGGCCTCCCGGGGCCTCCCGAGGCCCTCGAACTCCGCAGTTGCCGCGCCGCGCGCCGGAGAGAACCGCGGAGCTCCTGGACAGCTCTCGACCTGCGGTGCGAGAGCTGTCCTTTTGGGGGCCTCTCCGAGGCTTCCGGGGGCCCTCGCTCACGCTCAGAGGCCCTGCGTCCAGATGGGCGCGCTGGGGCGGCCCCGCGCCTCGAGCGTGCCGCCCGGCTCGGCTGGGAGGGGGCGGTCAAGTACTGGGACGGGAAACCCTGGCGGGACGAGCTGGCGGACTTCCGTGCCCATCGTGCCGCCTGCGCCGGCTCGGCGCGCAGCCAGGCGCCGCGCCGACGCCCGTCGTGAGGCCTGCGGTGAGGCCCCCGGGGCCTGCCGTCGCGCCGCCGTCCGCCCTACCACAGCTCGGCACTACCAGGAGTCGTTCGCGGAGGTCGGGCGCTGGGCGAGGCAGAACGGGCGCGAGCCGACTGGCGCGGCCTCGTGGGGCGCGGTGCTTGACGAGTTTCTGGACGCCATGTTCTTCGACGGCTTGCCACCGGCCAAGGCGCGGTACGCGGTGTACGGCACTGCGTACTGCTTGGGGCTTGCGCCTCGTGACCGAGCCACCTTGCCGCTCGCGAAGGCCGCTCTGCACGGCTTCGCGCGCGCCTCGCCCGAGCAGCCGCGCGACTCGCTGCCTGTCGAGTACCTCCACCTGGCCTGCGACGTGTGGCTCCGACGCGGGGGCATTCTCCCCCTCGTGGCGGCCGCGTCCGTGATCGCCTTCGACTGCTACTTGCGCCCCGCCGAGGTGGTGGCCCTGACTGTGCGGCACGTGACGCCGCCGGCGGCGGGCGCCCAGGACGTCGTCATCACCGTCGCAGCACCTCCAGCCAAAAACTTCGAGTACGACCCCTTCACCATCGTGGGCGCCCACAACCGCGGCTGGGTGGCGCAGCTTGTCCTCAACCTGGCCGCCAGGGCGTCGGCTGCGCGCCCAGGCGACCAGGCCGCTCCGCTCTTTCCTGGTCTGAGTGCCGCCCGCTGGGCGGCAGCCTGCCGCGAGTTCCGCATCGAGTTTTTCGATGCTCAGTTGCCGTTCTCGCCTCACTCGTTTCGCCATGCTGGGCCCAGCCACGACGCCTGGCGCTTCAGAGCGAGTGCGACAGCTCTGCAGACCCGCGGCCGCTGGCTGGCCACCTCGTCTGTCCGCCGATGCGCCAAGTCAGCGGGGATGTTGCGTAGGAGAAGTGCGCTGTCGGCCGCCCAGCTTCGTAGCGCCGCCAGCGCGGCAAATGATCTCGAGCACAGGGTTCTGACTGCGTTCCCAGCTCCTCCCCGACCACCGCCCAGGAGTGCCCTTGCAGGGGGTTCGGGATCCTGGGTGCCAGTGAGGCCGGCTGTGTCGCGAGCCTCTGCTGGTGCCTCATCTTCCGGGCCCAGACGACCCCGCCAGGAACCTGCCGAGCGCGCTCGGCCGCGGCGGCGCCTCAGCGCAAATTAGAAAGCCTTGCCTTATCCTCTTTGAAGGCTGCCGCCGTCCCCGCAGAGGACGGCAGGATTGACGGTGATTGAAAGTGTGCCACATTATCACAGTCTGCATCGGAGTCTTCTGCAGCTTTTCTGGCTCCTCCCTTTCCCCTTCCTCCTCCCTTTTTTTCCCTGTGCTCGATGCTCTTTCAAACATTGGGTGCCAGCGAGGCCGGCTGTGTCGCGAGCCTCTGCTGGTGCCTCATCTTCCGGGTCCAGGCGACCCCGTCAGGAACCTGCCGAGCACGCTCGGCCGCGGCGGCGCCTCAGCGCAAAATAGAGAGCCTTGCCTTATCCTCTTTGAAGGCTACCGCCGTCCCCGCAGAGGACGGCAGGATTGACGGTGATGGTAATGATGATGCTGACGATGATGCTGCTGATGATGATGATGATGATGATGCAGATGCTGCTGCTGTTGATGATGATGTTGGTGATGATGATGACGATGATGATGATGATGATGATGATTTGTATGATGATGCTGGTGATGATTGTGATGATGCTGGCGAGGATGAGGATGGTGATGATGCTGATGGGTGTGTTGATGCAGATGATGCTGATGGTGATGATGATGCCGATGTTGCTGATGATTATGCTGATGATGCTATTGATGCTGATGATGACGAGTCTGATGCTGCTGCTGATGATGATGACGAGAATGCTGCTGCTGCTGACGATGATGATGATGCTGTCGCTGATGGTTCTGATGATGATGATGATGATGATGATGATGATGATGCTGATGCTGATGTTGATGTTGCTGTTGTTGATGATTCAGCTGATGACGATGATTCGTATGTTGATTGTGGTGGTGATGTTGATGGCGACGATGATTATAATTGAGATTGATGTTGATCGTGATGGTGATTCTGATGATGCTGATGATGATGATGCTGACTCTGATGCTGATCGTGATGCTGCTCATCAAAATAGTTATGATATTGTTGATGCTGAGGATGATGCTGATGAAAAGGCTCATGACGATGATGCTGCTGATGCTGGTGATGATGCTGATGACGATGACGATGACGATGGCGATTCCGATGAGGACGATGATGATGGCGATGCTGATGCGACTGATGATGATGATGACGATGCCGATGATGCTGATGATGATGCTTATGACTATTATTATTTTGATGATTCTTATCGTGATAATTTTGATGCTGGTGATGGTGGTGGTGGCGATGATGATGATGCTAGTTCTGACTTTGATGATGATGGTGCTGTTGATGATGATGATGCGGATGCTGATGATTATGATGATTCTGATGATGATGTTGATGATGAGGATGGTGGTGGTGACGATGCTGATGACGATGATGCCGATGCTGATGCTGATGATGATGCTGCCGATGATGATGACGCTGATGATGATGATGCTGATAATGTTTAGGCTGATGATGCTGGTGATGATGAGGGTGATGATGATGATGATGCGGATGCTAATGTTGATAGTGCTAATGCTGATGACGATGATGTTGAGGATGCTGATGATACTGATGCTGCCAATGATGATGCTGTCGATGAAGATGATGATGATGCTGATGATGATGACGATGATGCTGAAAATGATTCTGATTTCGATGCTGCTGCTGGTTCTGATTCTGATGATACTGATGCGATTGATGCTGATGATGATGTTGAGGATTGTGCTGCTGCTGCTGCTGATGATGCTGATGATGATAATGCTGCCGATGATGATGCTGCTGATGATGATGATGCTGTTGTTGTTGATGATGATGATTATGATGATGACGATGCTGATGATATTGATGATGTTGATGCTGCTGCTGCTGTTGCTGCTGATGATGATGATGATGATGATGATGGCAGCAACGATGCCCAGGCGAACCGCATCGATCAGGGAAGGGAGGGGACACGCAGTGGAACAGAGAGGGGGGCGCAGCTGTGAAACCCACGATCGGGATCATCCCAAGCAGTCCCAGGAGTGAAACACATGGCGGACCTGTCGAACGAGGAACGGCGGAGGAAAAGGATGAGGAGGCGGAAGGATGCAGAGGAGGAGGAGGAGGAGGAGGAGGAGGAGGAGGAGGAGGAGGAGGAGAGCGACGACGAGACCATGCGGCAGCGATTGGGCGCTGAGGAAGCCCAGGGGGGCGGCCAGGACAACGGCGACGAGGCGGCCCCAGAAGGAGGCAGGAGGCAACGCAAGACGAGCGCCGAGGAGAGCGACGACGAGACCATGAGGAGTCAGCAAGGAGGCGCTGAGGAAACCCAGAGGAGGCGGCCAGGACGGCGGTGACGAGGCGGCCCCGGAAGGAGGCTGGAGGCAACGCAAGACGAGCGTCGAGGAGGAGGAAGGGGAGGAGGCAGAGGACGAGGAGGAGGAAGAGGAGGCGCCGGCGGCAGCAGAACAGGAGAGGAATGCAGAGGAGCGGGCGGAGGCCCTGGAGGCGGCAAGGGGCCACGCCGAGCGGCGCGGCCGCCGGATGGAGGCCCGCGCCGAGGCGCGGGCGGAGGGCGCGGCGAGGGCGCGCGCGGAGGAGGGGCGCGCCCTGCAGCAGGGGCTTGATCGGAGAGCGATGACAGCGGCGACGGCGTTGCCGCCGTGAAGAGGGCCAGGACCGCGGCGACGGGCCTGGGCGCCCGAGGACGCCCAGGCGGGGCTGCGATGGCCTTCGCCCCTGCGCAGGGTCGCGGCAAGGGCCGGGTGGTCCCCGTCAACACGGACGGCATCCCCGACCGCGCCTGGCAGGAGTCCCGCTGACCTGGGCGCGGGCGCGGCGGGCGATCGGTCGGTAAGCGCGCGAACTCTTGGGTAGTTTTTGTGCCGCGTTCTGAGCCTTTTCGGGCCAGCTGGGAACCAAAGACAGCAAACAGCAAGTCCAGGCGCAGGTTGCTTTGCGCGACACCAGTCAAACGAAGGAGGAGGAGGAGGAGGAGGAGGAGGAGGAGGAAGGAGGGAGGAGGAGGAGGAGGAGGAGGAGGAGAGGAGGAGGAGGAGGAGGAGGAGGAGGAGGAGGAGGAGGAGGAGGAGGAGGAGGAGGAGGAGGAGGAATATAATACGGATGAGCATGAGGAGGAATGGAGGAGTGGGAGGAGCAGGGCGACGAGGAAGGCGAGCAGAAGGAGGATGAGCTTTGTTGAATATGGGGGAGGATAGGGAGGATGATCAGGCGGAGGACAAAGCAGAGGATGATGATGAGGACGAGGGTGGAGGAAGAGGTCGAGGAGGAGGAGGAGGTTGAAGAGTAGGAGGATGGGGGAGAAGGCGATGGTGAAGACGATGATTGAAACATTAAGGCATTTATGTGCCTTTGCTCTTGGAGCCTCTTGAAGGCCTCTTGGAACCAGTCGTGGGCTCTCTTGGGGCCAGTCTGGGAGCTTCGGAACCATCTTTGGGGCATCTTGAAATACCTCGGTCAAAGGAGCCTCGGCAGTCATCTCTTCGAGGCTTTTGGGGCGCGCTTGGGGCACTCTGGAGTCTTGTTGGGACATCTTGGGGTCATCTAGGGCCTTTCTTGGAGCGCTCTTGGACCATGTTGGAGAACATTTGGTAGTCGGGGCCGTTTCGCCTGAGACATCCTCACAACTCTTGGTTCTGAGTTGGCCGGGATTGGGCGTTTCGCCTGAGACTTCCTCGCAGTTCTGGGCTCCAAGACGCTAGCGAGGCGGTCTGGCCCATTTCGCCTGAGACATCCTGGTAATTCTGGGCTCCGACATGCTGCGCGCGAGGTGGTCCGGCGCGTTTCGCCTGAGACATCTTCGGAACTCGTGTAATGGCGCCAACATCGCAGGAGGAGACCTCGCTCGGAAAACAATCGGATGGGCCTGGAGTGTCCTGGAGAATTTCGCTCCGGATTTCGAAGTGAATTTCGTGCGGATTTTGTTTGGCCAGTATATAAAGCTAAAAAGCATCCACTTGAAATTCACTTCGTTTTTCGCTTGCCGTTTCGGGGTTTTGCATTGACAGAAATCCATGTAAGAATCCGCTGCAGCACGTCGCAAAGGTCGAACAAGTGACTCTTGGCTCCGAGAGGGAGCACGAAGGAGGGACGAGCGGGGCAGACCCAAGCGAACCGTTTGATTTCACACTTGGTCGACTTGCGCTCGGGGAGGGCTCTGGGCGCCGCCTGATCCATCCTCGCATGCCGCGCGAGAGGTGGTTCAGCCCGCTTCGCCTCTGAAACATCCTCGCAATTCATGGCTCCGCGATGCCGCGCGCGAGGCGGTCTGGCCTGTTTTGCCTGAGACATCCTCCAAATTCTGGGCTCCGAGATGCCGCGCGCGAGGCGGTCTGGCGCGTTTCGCCTAAGACATCCTGCAACTCTGGGCTCCGAGATGCTGCGTGCGAGGCGGTCCGGCGCGTTTCGCTTAAGACATCTTCCAACTTTGGGCTCTGAGATGCTCCGCGCGGGGTGGTCTGGAGCGTTTTGCTTGAGACATCCTCGTAACTCCAGGCTCCGACATGCTGCGCGCGAGGTGGTCCGGCGCGTTTAGTCTGAGACACCCTGGACATTCTGGGCTCCGTGAGGGAGGAGAGGAAGGCGGAGGAGTCAGAGCCAAACGAACCAGTCATTTTACACTTGTGTTGCCAAATTGTGCTCAGGGGGGGTTGTGCGCCGCCAGATCCATCCTCGCAACTCTGGGCTCCCAGATGTCGCGCGCGAGGTGGTCCAGGCCGTTTCGCCGGAGACATCCTCGCAATTCTTGGCTCAGAGATGCTCGGTGCGAACTGGTCCAGCCTTCTTCGCTCGAGACATCTGTGGGGAGGAGGGGGATGATGATGATGATGATGATGATGATGATGATGATGATGATGATGATGATGATGATGATGATGATGATGATGATGATGATGATGCTGCTTCTGCTGCTGCTGCTGCTGCTGATGATGATGATGGTGGTGGTGGTGGTGGTGGTGATGATGATGATGATGAGGAGGAGGAGGAGGAGGAGGAGGAGGAGGATTGTTTTTTGACATCCACTGCCACAGACCTCCCAGCAGGGGGCACCACCGATGTCGAGGAAGTAGAAGACGTACACGAAGAACGGGCACGGCGCCACCACCACGCATGGCATAAGGAACAACTGCATGACGAAGTACAGGCTGACGAACACCGATAGCGGCTCACCCATGTAGAAAACTCTGAGCATATATGAGGGTAGCGCCGAAGATGTGCCAGGACGCCACGTTCACTCAGAGACAGTGCTGACCAGGAAACCACATACAGCACATAATAATGGAGACAACGACCACTGCCAGATAGATGCCAGAGACCACCATGTGAACAAAGATACTATAAAGTGTAAAGCTGCACTAGAACAAGTCATCGCTGAGACCGTCCTCATTAAGGGAGTCCTCGCTGTCTGAGCCGGAAACGATCCGAAACAGAGGAAGCCCAGAAGCCCGTGAGGACGATGGCAGGAATAAGCCAGCTGATGGCGAGGAGGAAAACCGCGGCGAGGATGAGCTTGCAGAAGAGAGACGCCCTTCGCCAGGATCCAGTGGAAGGTCCACGGGGACCCACGGCCCCGCACAGGGCGGCGGCGGCTTGGGGAGCAGAGAACACATCCTTGTGGGGCTCCGAGGCGGCGGCGAACGGCGACAGTTCCCCCACGACCTTCGAGACACCACCAGATAAGCCCAAAAACATGGACTTCTCCTCGGCGGCCTCTGGAGCGGCCGCTGCTGCACCTGGGACGCCTTCGCGAACTGCATGATCACGGAAAGGCACGACGAAGACGCCGTCGACAAAGCCGTCGAGCCGACGACCCGCCGCGGCCAACGCGATGTCGGCGTCGCTGGCGTGGGCGAAGCCCTGAGCAGGGGCGTCTGCAGAATGCCCCGCCGCGTTCCTCCGGCGGCGCGTGCGGCCAGGAACGGGGCGGCCAGCAGCTCGGAGCTGCAACGCGCGACGCGCCGCCAGCTCTCGGTCGCGCCGGCCTCCAGGAACAGCACCTTGACAAACGAGGTCCCTCAGCGCGGCCTCGCATGCGCGCTGGCGCCGAGCGCGCGCAGCTCGCCTCGCGGCAGAAGGCCCGAGGACGAGAATCTCATGAGCACGAAGGGCACTGGGCCGCCACGCATTCGGGCTGCCCCCCGTCGCCATTCCCATAGAGCCAAAAGCCCCACTCCCAACTCCCTCACGCCCGCCGCGTTGCCCCGACTGACGACGGGTTGGGATCGCTGGGTACGCCGAGGAAGATCGGAGCAGGGGGCGTACGGAAAAGCCTTGAGCCAAAATGGCTTGAGCCAAAATGGCTACGGAGGAGGAGGAGGTGGAGGAGGTGGTGGAGGAGGAGGAGGAGGAGGAGGAGGAGGAGGAGGAGGAGAGGAGGAGAGGAGAGGAGGAGGAGGAGGAGGAGGAGAAGGAGGAGGAGGAGGAGGAGGAGGAGGAGGAGGAGGAGGAGGAGAGGAGGAGGAGGAGGAGAGGAGGAGGAGGAGGAGGAGGAGGAGGAGGAGGAGGAGGAGGAATAGCCTCCCCTTCAGTGGGACTCCCTGGGCCTCCCCCCTGGCCCAGAGCGGAGAGGACCATCCCGTACTGCACGTTAGCTACGAGGAGGTGCTCGCCGACGAGCCGGCCGTGATCGAACGCATCACGCGGTTTCTGGCGGGGTCGGGGGGCGTCCGCAGATTTCCGATGATACGCCTCTGAGTATATGTGAGTTTTTCCTCGACTTCGGCCTCCAGGGCCCGTTATCAGGCCCAGGGGCCATCAGAAGAAGGACCTGGCCAGGGCGAAAACATGTCCCAGGGAAGGAGTCGGGACCTCTGAGGCCGCGCATTGAAGACATCGGATCGGTCGATGTCAAGGTCGTCGTGGTCCTCCTCCCTGCTGCTGCTCCTCCCCTCCTCTTCCTCCTCCTCGCTCCTCGCTCCTCGCTCCTCGTTCCATGTTCCTCCTCCTCCTCCTCATCCTCCTCCTCTCCTCCTTCTCCCCGTAGCCATTTTGGCTCAACATGCGAGCTTCCCAGGGGAGCCAAATGGATACCGCTGATCCGCGGTCAGAGTCTAAATTTTCCAGGGGTCCTCTTCCCAGCGTGGGATCAGAGGCTCAGGCGGAGTCCACGCCTGGGGAGGAGTGCTCACGAGCCCCATGGTACCGAAGCCACCGCAGCCCGACGTCTCGCGGGGGTCGAGGTACCCCACATGGGGTTTCTCATGCTGAGCTGACAGAAACTGGGCCTCACGGGTGCGATGCCGCTGCGGACGAGCGGCACTTGCGAGGATCATCGCCGCGGCCACGGCAGCGCATGCTAATGTGATGCGATTGAAGACCACAGTTGGAACCCGCCGTGAATTGACCTAGAGATCGCTCGGCTTTCAAGCATGTTGTGGAACTCGGGTCCAAGACTAACGAGTCCTACGACTGCGATGGACGTAAACATAAGCCCACGGATTATGATGATGATAACGATGGTGATGATGATGAGGATGCTGCTGCTGATGAGGATTCTGTTGGTGCTGACGATGATGATGACGATGACGACGATACTGAAGCTGATGTTGTTGATGATGATGATGACGCTGACGATTACGATGTTGATGATGCTGCTAATGATGATGTTGATGATGCTGCTGATTATGATGATGTTGCTGATTTTGCTGACGATGATGACGAGAACGATAATGATGCTGATGATGACGATGCTGCTGCTGCTGATGGTGATGATGGTGTTAGTGATTGTGATGATACGGATGACGATTGTGCTGATGATGCCGATGGTGATGGTGATGATGAGGATGATGATGATGATGATGATGCTGCTGACGATTACGATGATGATGTTGCTGAGGATGCTGATGGTGATGATAATGATGATGGTGTTAGTGATTGAGATGATAATGATGACGATTGTGCTGATGTTGATGATGCTGATGACGATGGCGTCGATGATGATGACGATGTTGACAAGGCTGTCGATGATGCTGCTGCCGATGATGATGATGATGCTAATGATGATGATGATGATGATGATGATGATGCTTCTGCTGATGCTTCTGCTGATGATGATTATGATGATGACGATGATGCTGATGATGATGAGGTTGATGGTGCTTTTTGCTGGATATGACGACGATTATGCTGATGCTGTTGCTGACGATGATGATATTGATGATGATGCTGACGATGGCGATGATGATGATGACGATGACGATGATGATGTTGATGATGTTGTTATTGTTGGTTATCACATTGATGATGATAGTGGTGATGCTGCTGATGAGGATGATGGATGATGCTGCTGACTATGGCGTCGATGCTGACGATGATGACGATGTTGACGATGATGGCGATCATGGTGGTGATGATGCTGATGATGATGCTGATGATGATGCTGGTGATGTTGATTAGGATGTTGGTGATGATGGTTATGATGATGCTGATGCTGATGATGATGACGATGATGACGATGCTGGTGATGAGGTTTACGGTGCTTTGTGCTGAATCTGGCGATGATGATGCTGATGATGACGATGATGGTGATGATGATGCTAATGATGATGATGATGATGATGATGATGATGATGATGCTGCTGACGACGATACTGATAATGATGATGGTGTGGATAATGATGATGCTGCTGATGATGTTGATACTGGTGATGATGATGAGGATGATGAGGATGATGATGATGATGATGATGATGATGATGATGATGATGATGATGATGATGCTCATCAAACTGTTGCGACTGATGATGATGGTGGTGATGATGATGCTGCTGCTGATGACGATTATGCCACTGCTGCTGCTGCTGATGATGATGATGATTGTGATCATGGTGGTGGTGGTGATGATGGTGATGATGGCGATGATGACCGCGATGACGCTTACGATGATGCTGATTACTATTAGAATACTGTTGATCATGGTGACGATGACGATGCTGATGATGACGTTGCTGATGGTGCTGCTGATGCTGTTGATGCTGCTGCTGCTCATGATGATGCTGATGATGCTGATGCTGCTGACGATGATTATGATCATGATGATGATGATGATGATGATGATGATGCTGTTGCTGCTGCTGATGATGTTGATGATGATGATGATGCTGTGATGCTCATGGCGTTACTGGTGATGATGCTGCTGATGATGATGCTGATGCTGATGCTGCTGCTGATGATAATGATGCAGAGGATGATGATGCTGATGATGATGCTGATGATGATGCTGATGATGATTCTGGTGATGTTGATTATGTTGTTGGTGATGATGGTTATGATGATGCTGATGCTGATGACGATGATGACGATGCTGGTGATGAGGTTTACGGTGCTTTGTGCTGAATCTGGCGATGATGATGCTGATGATGACGATGATGGTGATGATGATGCTAACGATGATGATGATGATGATGATGATGATGATGATGATGACGATGATGATGATGATGATGATGATGATGATGCTGATGCTGACGACGATGATGATGATGATAATGATGATGGTGTGGATGATGATGATGCTGCTGATGATGTTGATACTGGTGATGATGATGATGATGATGAGGATGATGAGGATGATGATGATGATGATGATGATGATGATGATGATGATGATGCTCATCAAACTGCTGCGACTGATGATGATGGTGGTAATGATGATGCTGCTGCTGATGACGATTATGCCACTGCTGCTGCTGCTGATGATGATGATGCTGCTGCTGATGATGATGATGATGATGATTGTGATCATGGTGGTGGTGGTGATGATGGTGATGATGGCGATGATGACCGCGATGACGCTTACGATGATGCTGATTACTATTAGAATACTGTTGATCATGGTGACGATGACGATGCTGATGATGACGTTGCTGATGGTGCTGCTGATGCTGTTGATGCTGCTGCTGCTCATGATGATGCTGATGATGATGATGATGCTGCTGACGATGATTCTGATGATGATGATGATGATGATGATGCTGTTGCTGCTGCTGATGATGATGATGCTGATGATGATGATGATGATGATGATGATGCTGTGATGCTCATGGCGTTACTGGTGATGATGCTGCTGATGATGATGCTGATGCTGATGCTGCTGCTGATGATAATGATGCAGAGGATGATGATGCTGATGATGATACTGATGATGATGCTGATGCTGATGATGATGCAGTTGATCTTGATGGTGATGATGATGGTGATTTTGATGATGATGAAGCTGACGCTGATGAGGATGATGCTGATGATGCTGCTGCTGATGATGATGATGATGATGATGATATTGATGCGGCTGCTGGTGATGATGATGAGGTTGATGCTTAGGATGCCGTCGACGATGGATGGTGATGATATGGACATTGGTGGTGGTGGTGGGGATGATGCTGATGATGATGACGAAGACGTCGATAATGATGCTGATGAAGGTGATTATGAGGATGATAATGATGAGCCTGATTATTTTGTTGATGGTGATGACGATGATGATGCCGATGCTGCTGATGATGATACAGATGCTTCTAATGATGATGAGGTTGATGATGGTGATCATGATGATGATGAGGATGATGATGATGATGATCATGATGACGATGACGATGCTGATGATGATCATGCTGATGATGATGGCGATACTTTTGATCATGCTGATGCTGCCGCTAATGCTGCTGCTGCTGATGATGCTGATGATGATGATGGCGATCATGGTGGCGATGCTGATGACGATGATTCTGATGATGATGATGCTGTTGCTGCTGTTGATGATGATGATGGTGATGATGATTATGATGATTGCGATGATGATGATGACGATGATGCTGATGCTGCTGATGATGATGCTGATGCTGATGATGAGGATGAGGATTGCGGTGCTTTTGATTCTGCTGATGCTGGCGCTAATGCTGCTGCTGCCGCTGATGACGATGCTGATGGTGATCATGGTGGTGATGATGCTGATGAGGATGAGGATGATGATGCTGAAGCTGCTGCTACTGGTGATGATGATGTTGATGATGATGATGATGATGATGATGATGATGATGATAAGGTTGATGGTGGTGATTGTGTCAATGACAATCATGACAGTGATGGTGCTGAGTAGGATGCTGATGATGATGCCGATGATGATGATGCTTATGATGATGATGATGATGATGATGATGATGATGATGATGATGATGATGATGATGGTGATGATGATGATGATGATGATGATGATGACGATGCTGGTGATGCTGATGGCGATTATGATGATGATGCTGTTGCTGCTGATAGTGATGACGATGCTGATGATGATGGTGATGCTGATGCATATGCTGCTGCTGATACGTGCCCCAAGGATCTGGACCCTCCCGGCATCGAGCAACGGCTATACATGGACCTGAACAGGTGCAAGTTCGCGCTCAAGAAGTTCGAATCCCCTGAGTCTGCCCATCGCAGGGCCCCAGGTACGCTCAAGAACGGACGCACCATGCTGGCGTGGCTGGAGGGCGAGGCTACGGAGCTACATGCTCAGCTTGTGTACCTTCAGAGCACCATCGCCTCATGCAGTGCCGCAATGGTGTCCAAGCGGGTCGAGATCAAGATGCCCCCGGAAATTGTTGCGCAGACGGCAGCTGCTGTGGCGCCGAAGGTCGGCGTTGAGACGGCGAGGAACTAGAGCCTGGCATGTGCTTTCTACGTTCGCCCATCGCGTTCAAGGAGGGGGGGGGGGACGCCGCACCCTCATTCATCGCTGGGCCACCACCTCCTCCCCCGTCAGTCTGCGAGCTGCCAGTCCACCATTTTGTCAATACAGCGCCGACCGGCCCATCCGTTCTTCACCGAGATAGCATATGGCCACGTCACGTAAAGTCCCGTTCTTCTTTTCCATATCGGCAACCTGCACTTCGAAGTGATAGCAGTTGTACTGGAGCTCTGCGGAGGTTGAGGCGAAGCTCATCGACGGCATCCACGCTCGCGTGCGCCAGGCCGCCCAGGAGGGCAATGATGCTTGCGTGGGTGCCAGCGCTCCTCTTGCTGGCACTTGGTGGGGTGGTGAGCCTCTTGTTGACGGAGAGCCCCCCGCAGCTGAAGGAGTCAAACGCGAAGGTGATGACGCCGTCGCCCCAGAGGAGCTACAGCTTCTCTTCGCATGGGCAGCCAGCGGAGGAGGAGGAGGAGGAGGAGGAGAATGATGATGATGAGGCGGAGGAGGAGGAAGATGAGGATGAGGAGGAGGAGAAAGACCCCTCCTCCGACGTGTTCCCCCTGGTCCCTCCCTTCTCCTCCTTCCGCCTTTCTCTTTCTAGTATGTCCTCCCGGACGGAGAGGGATATTTTACCAGCTAAGCTCTGGGCGACGACAATAGGTACAGGAGGCTGCGCAGAGGCCGCTGCATTAGTGAACGGATTGGCGGGAAGGCTGGGTGTTCTTGTGTGGCCGACGGTGTCAGGGTTACTGACGTCGTTGGGAAAGGTGCCCTCTGTGGCACCTTCATCTATATATATATACATACACATATATATCTATATGTATGCATATGGTGGTGCTGTCATCGTCCATGACGTCGACAAGGTTCGAGCGGAATCGTAATTTCATGCGCGGGCGCCAGTCTATTGTGATGTGGGAGCTGGTATTCGCAACGTGTGCCTGGTCACTTTACATGCGGTGAACCACAGCATGTGTAATATAGTCGGGCACGGTGTGGGTCTCGAACTCGTCGGCAGCAGTCTCGTCGGCGCTGGCGGTTGCCAGCGATTGCGTAAGAAACTTTGTGGGCCCTCCCGCTTCTACCTCTCCTCGTCCTCAAGCTCCTCCTCCAGCCCCTCCTCCACCTCCTCATCCTCGTCATCCTCTGAATCCCGTCTCCGCCCTCGTCTTCATCGTCCCTCCCCCTCGCTCCTCGCCCTTCCTCATCCTGCCCTGCTTTTTATCCTCGCCCCCCTGCCCGTTATCGTCGTCGTTCTTCTTCTTGCTTTCTTCAGTCCTCTCGTTTCCGCTTCCCATTCTCCCCCTCCCTCGCCCCCCTCGTCCCTGCTCCCTCCTCCCTCCCTCCTCTTCTTCCTCCTCCTACCCCTCCCTCTTCATCCTCCTCCCTCTTTCTCCTCCCTCCTCCCTCCACCGTTTCCGGCCTCGCCCCTTGTGCTGCTGTTGCTGCTCCTTCTCCCTTTTGCCTCCCCCCCCTGGCGCTGCGGGGGAGGGCGTCTCCCCGATCGAGACGAAGCAGAACGACGTGACCAAGAAGGGTTCCCACGACCGGGGGGCGGGCAGGAAGAGGAGTACGGCGCGAGGGCGATAATGAAACTCAGGAGTCGGAGGGCGACCAGGAGATGATAGTGATGATAGTAATGATTGCGGAGGAGGTTGAGGAGGAGGTGATGATGTGATGGCAAGAAGCTGATGATGAGATGAGGTGATGAGATGATGTGGCGGCGGAGGAGGCGATGATAGTGATGAGATGATGAGGCGGAGGAGGAGGTGAGGATAGTGATGATTGCGACGGCGACGGTGCATACGACGACGCTGGTGGTGACTATGAACCGACGGTGATGTTGTTGATGGTGATGCTGACGACGATGATGGTGCTGATTATGATACAGATGATGATGATGATGATGATGATGATGATGATGATGATGATGATGATGATGATTATGATGATGCTGATGATGACGATACTGAGTAGGATGATGATCATGCTGTTGACGATGATGACGATGACGATGATGGTGATGATGCTGATACTGATGCGGCTGCTACTGACGATTACCACGACGATACTTGTGATGATGACGACGGCGATGATCAGAGTGGCGATTCCCTCGGCGACCATGCTGATGATGCTGCTGCTGCTGATGATGATACCTTCGACGACGATGACGATGATGATGAGGATGATGATGATGCTGACGATGCTGATGATGATGATGATGATGATGATGCTGCTGATGATGATGATGATGATGATTATGCTGATGATGATGATGATGATGATGATACTGATGCTCGTGATGATGCTGATGATGCTGATGGTGGTGGTGCTGATTCTGCTGCTGCTGTTGCTGCTGATGATGCGGATGCATCATTAAGATGATGCTGATTGTGATGATGATGATGTTGATGATGATGCTGATGATGAGTATGATGATGGTGATGCTGATGATGCTGATGGTGGTGGTGGTGCTGGTAGTGATGCTGCTGCTGCTGATCATGTCGATCCTGATGATGAGGATTATGATGCTGGCGATGGTGATGGTGATGCTGATGCTGCTGCTGCTGATGATGATAGTGATGATGATGATGATGATGATGATGATGACGATGATCATGACGATGATGATGCTAATGCTGATGCTGATGATGACGATGATGAGGATGCTGATGATGTTGATGAGGTTGACGATGTTGACGCTGATACTTTTGCTGCTGCTGTTGCTGCCGCTGCTGATGATGATGATGCTGATGCCGATGCCGATTCTGATGCTGATGCTGCTGCTGCTGATGCTGCTGCTGATGATGCTGATGATGCTGACGCTGATGCTGATGCTGATGATGATGATGATGATGATGGCGACGATGATGATGATGATGATGATGATGATGATGATGATGATGATGATGATGATGATGATGATGATGATGATGCTGATGATGATGATGACGATGATGAGGAGGAGGATGATGATGATATGTTATGCTGATGATGATGATTATAATGCTGACGATGATGCTGATGATGATTATGATGATGACGATGATGATGATGCTGATGATGACGATGACGATGATGATGATGCTGATGATGATGATGATGATGATGCTGCTGCTGATGATGATGATGATGCTGATTATGATGATGATTATTATGCTGATGATGACGATGATGATGGTGGTGGTGGTGTTTGTGGTGGTGGGGACGATAATGAGCAGGAGCAGGAAGAGATGGAGGAGGACGCGGAGGAGGAGGAGGAGGATGAGGAGGAGGAGGAGGAGGAGGAGGAGGAGGAGGGGGAGGAGGAGGAGGAGGAGAAAGAGGACCACCAGTGTAATCTAGAGACACATCAACGATGTTGCGTGTAGCTCTGCCTCCAAGTTCTCTCTTCCCTCTTCGTTGGCTCCTGTAATCATTTTTTCAAGAGGCTTACGCCAGTCCGCCGACCCCCCAAAGAGGAAAGACATCCACGGGTGAGGCCTATTGGGGGCCTATTGGGGACCATCTGGCTGCCTCTCTTGGGCCTTTTGGGGGCCTCTGCGGGCCTCTTGGAAGTTTCTTGGACGCCTGCTGGCGGTCCTCTTGGGGTGGAGGGCTCGGAATGTCAGTCCGAGTTGCCGCTCTTGGGCCCCTCTTAGGGGCCTTGTTGGGGCCCTCTGTGGCCACCTTGGAAGCCTCTTGGGCCGTCTTGGGGTCCTCTTCGGCCGTCTCCAAGCCCTCTTGGAGGCTTCCTTGGCCCTCTTGGGGCGATCCTGGGGGCTTCTTGAGCCGTGCTGGACGCTGTTAAGACCAAAAGTGCGAATAAGCTAAAAACTATACGTTATCCCTCGTGATTGGGACGATTTGTTGCTCTTGGGACCCCCTCGGGGATGGCCATGGAGTCTCCTTGGCAGTTTTGACGCGCTTTTGGCAGTTTTTGAGGCCTCCTCGGCGTGTTGGAGCCCAGCTTGAGCCAGCTTAGAACGCGTCTTGGCCACCTTGGAGGCCACAAGGTGTCGATTTTGAGTCTCCAGAGGCCCCAGGGGTGCGTTGGGGAGCCCAGAGGGCCCCCCTCTGCCCTGACCCGCAGTGCTCTATTTCCCGGCTCGATGGTTTAGACATCGGTTGAATGGGACATCCCCCGGTCGACCTGGGAAATGAGCTGTGGCTGGAAGACCTCGCTCGTATTAAACGTCTCTGTGTCTCGCCCATGCAAGAGCCGAGAAACAATATCATTACCCTCAAGGAGACCGCACAGGTTCCAGGAAAAATGACCAGATATCCACCCAGCTGCAGGGAAGCAGTAGTAGTAGTAGTACATCGGGGCTCCGAAAGTTTATTCCGATTTGAGAGGCACGGCGCCGCGCGAATGCAGAGCAAACGCTATGCTGGAAGGGCGCGGCAACGCGTGCCTCCTGGAGTGGCGCGAGCAGCCGCGCCCCCGTCCGAACCCCGATCCCGCGCGGGGCGCGTTCCCGTTTGACAGTGGCTCACCCAGGAAACCGTTTCTTGCGCAGGAAGTCCGGAACAGTGGGCCCATCGGCGGCTCTTTCGGACGAGGCCCGGAACCACCGAGAAACCGTTTGCCATAAGAGTTCTAGGCGGTTTGCCCACGTTCGGTTTCTTCGGAGTGGGCCCGAAGACCTCGAGATCGTTTTTTTTTTTTTTTTTTTTTTTTTTTGTTTTCTTTCCCCCCCACATGCTTCGTGGGGTTCTGGTTTTCTTCCCTGCCGCGCCGCACCCGCGACACACACCTCACTCTTCGTACAGCGCAGCTCAGTTCAGCACAGCACATCACAGCACAGCACAGCACAGCACAGCTCAGCTCAGCACAGCACACAGCTCAGCTCAGCTCAGCACGCAGCACAGCTCAGCACAGCTCAGCACAGCCCAGCACGGCTCAGCTCAGCACAGCACAGCACAGCTCGTGGCACTCTCTCGACACCACAGGGGGTGCGCAGGGGTTGGTCTCTCAGCTCGGCCGCTATCCACGACACTGGCGCAAAGCCTAGCAGGCGTGGCGCTCTCTCGACACCAAAGGGGGTGGGCAGGGGGTGGTCCCTCAGCTCGGCCGCTATCCACGACACTGGCGCAAAGCCTAGCAGGCGTGGCACTTTCTCGACACCACAGGGGGTGCGCAGGGGGTGGTCTCTCACCGCGGTCCTTATACGCCCCGGTCGTCCAGGCATAGCGGGGGTGGCACTTTCTCGACACCACAGGGGGTGCGCAGGGGGTGGTCTCTCACCGCGGTACTCTATACGCCCCAGTCGTCCAGCGCATAGCAGGCGTGGCACTTTCTCGACACCACAGGGGGTGCGCAGGGGGTGGTCTCTCACCGCGGTCTCTATACGCCCCAGTCGTCCAGGCATAGCAGGCGTGGCACTTTCTCGACACCACAGGGGGTGCGCAGGGGGTGGTCTCTCACCGCGGTCTCTATACGCCCCAGTCGTCCAGGCATAGCAGGCGTGGCACTTTCTCGACACCACAGGGGGTGCGCAGGGGGTGGTCTCTCACCGCGGTCTCTATACGCCCCAGTCGTCCAGGCATAGCAGGCGTGGCACTTTCTCGACACCACAGGGGGTGCGCAGGGGGTGGTCTCTCACCGCGGTCTCTATACGCCCCAGTCGTCCAGGCATAGCAGGCGTGGCACTTTCTCGACACCACAGGGGGTGCGCAGGGGGTGGTCTCTCTCTCTCACCACGGTGTCTATACGCCCCAGTCGTCCAGGCATAGCAGGCGTGGCACTTTCTCGACACAACAGGGGGTGCGCAGGGGGTGGTCGCTTCACCGCGGTCTAATACGCACCAGTCGTTCCAGGCATGGCAGGCGTGGCCACTTTCCTCGGACACCACAGGGGGTGCGCAGGGGGTGGTCTTTCACCGCGGTCCCTATCCACGGCACTGGCGCAAAGCCTGGCAGGCGTGGCACGTTCTCGACACCACAGGGGGTGCGCAGGGGGTGGTCTCTCAGCTCGGCCGCTATCCACGACACTGGCGCAAAGGCTAGCAGGCGTGGCACTGTCTCGACACCACAGGGGGTGCGCAGGGGGTGGTCTCTCACCGCGGGTCTTATAGACGCCCAGTCGTCCAATGCATAGCAGGCGTGGGAACTTTCTCGGACCACCACAGGCAGTTCTTAGGGGTGCGCATGGGGGTGGTCTCTCCTCCACCGCGGTGTCTATACGCCCCCAAGTCGTCAGGCAGCGTAGGCGTGGCACTTCTCCGACACCACAGGGGGTGCGCAGGGGGTGGTTCTCACCGCGGGTCTTAAAAAATACGCCCCAGTCCTCCAGGCATGGCAGGGCGTGTCACTTTCTCGACACCACAGGGGTGGTGCGCAGGGGGGGTCTCTTCACCCGGTCCTCCTATACGCCCCAGTCGCCCAGGGCATACGCAGGGTGGCAGTCAGTTCGCGACACCACAGGGGGTGCGCAGGGGGTGGTCTCTCACCGCGGTCTCTATACGCCCCAGTCGCCCAGGCATAACAGGCGTGGAACTTTCTCGACACCACAGGGGGTGCGCAGGGGGTGGTCTCTCACCGCGGTCTCTATACGCCCCAGTCGTCCAGGCATAGCAGGCGTGGCGCTTTCTCGACACCACAAGGGGTGCGCAGGGGGTGGTCTCCCACCGCGGTCTCTATACGCCCCAGTCGTCCAGGCATAGCAGGCGTGGCACTTCATCGACACCACAGGGGGTGCGCAGGGGGTGGTCTCTCACCGCGGTCTCTATACGCCCCAATCGTCCAGGCATAGCAGGCGTGGCACCTTCTCGACACCACAGGGGATGCGCAGGGGGTGTCTTCCACCGCGGTCCCCTATACCCCCAGTCGTCCAGCATAAGCAGGCGTGGCACTTTCTCGACAACACACGTGGTGGTTGAGCAGGGGGGGGTCTCTCACCGCGGGTCTCTATCCGTGGTCTCTATACGCCCAGTCGTCCGCATCAGCAGGCGTGGCACTTTTCGGCACACAGGGGCGTGCGCAGGGGGGTGGTTCGCTACCGCGGTTCTATAAGCCCCAGTCGTCCAGGCATAGCAGGCGTGGCACTTTCTCGACACCACAGGGGGTGCGCAGGGGGTGGTCTCTCACAACGGTCTCTACAC
>CAUYUJ010015218.1:94120-139120 GCA_963575745.1 Prorocentrum cordatum
AGCATCGCAGAGACATCTCAGGAGCTTCGCAGAGGCCCCTCAGGAGCTTCGCAGAAACCTCCCAGGAGCTTCGCAGAGGCCTCTCAGGAGCTTCGCAGAGGTTTCGTAGAGTCCTCGTGGAGGCCTCTTGGAGGCCTCTGAGAGGCCTCTTTAGCGGCCTCAACGATGCCTCTCTTTACGACGAGTAAGATTTCTTCAAGTTGTAGAGAAAGAAACCGGGGAATTAACCATTTGGACCAGGGGATACTCCATTCCAACGGTGTATATACCATCGAACTGATGTTTACAGTTTGATCCTGCCCCTTCCCTAACTGGGATTTCAGACCCCCGGGGGGGGGGGGAAAGGGGGAGGGGGGACACCCCTGGCAAGCGGGGTGGGCCAAGCTGAGGGAGCGCGATCCACCATCGCTGGCTTCAACACATTTTTAGAAGGGAGGGTCAGACACCAGGGCCCGCTCTTTCTCCCCTTACAAGGGGGGTCAGAAACTAACGGCCCCCCGTCGTAACCTCCCCCCCACCCCCGCAAAGGACCGGGAATGTCTGGACCTCTCCCCCTTCCTGGAACATTATCTGGGGGGGTCCAGAGCCCCCGGGAAATTATTCGCGGGGTCCAGAACCCCACCCCTGGGCAACGACGACGACGACGGCGACGATTACGACTACGCCTTTGACGACGCCGGCAACGGCGACAACGTCAGCGACGGAGGCGCCGCACCTGTCGCTGGTGCCCGCGCTGGGCGCCGGCTCCGAAAGAATGCTGTCAAGGCTCGGTCCAGCTGTAATGGAGTCCTACTAGGGCTCGATGCAGCTTTAATTAAGTCCTGCTAGCGGGGCTGGGTCCAGCCCTCACAGAGCCCTATCGGGGTTCGACCGATCAAGCTCACAAAACATCCTACGAAGACTTCGTTTCAGCTTCAAGGGAATCCGACTTAGGCTTGATCCCGCTCTAGTGGACCCAACACCAATGGAGTCCTACTAAGGCCCGATCCAGCACGCTTCGATCCTATCTTTCAGAGAAAACACCTTGTGAGGGCTCGATCCAGCTCTGATCGAATCGTACTACGCTTGGATCTAGCTCTGGAAGAATCTTACTCGGACTCGAACTATCTCTAATCCAATCCTACCATGGCTGGGTCCAGCTTTAACGGATTTTACGAGGGCTCGACTCATCTTTAAAGAGTCTTATTAGGACCAGGTTCAGTTCCAGTAGAAACCTACTAGGGCTCGATCCAGCTCAAAAATAACCATATGAGGGCTGGACGCAGCTCTCATAGAGTCCTGCTCTTATGGCTGGATCCAGCTCGAGGTCACATAGAGGCCAAAACAGGCTCGGTCCAGCTTTCAGAGAGTCCTAATGGGGTTGGACCCAGTTCTACTGGATTCAGCTGTAGTGGAGCCTTACGTATAAGGCTCAATACAGCTTTCATGGAATATGATTAGGGTTGGATCCGGCCCGAATCGGGTAATATTAGGGCTGGATCCAGCTCCGATGAGATCTGATCAGGGGCCGATCCAGCTGTTTTGTAATCCTTTAGTGCTCGATCCAGCTCCATCGTAGTCCACAAGGGCTCGACTTCGTCGCCTTCGGCGTCGTCACAGGCGTCCTCGTCGTCCTCGTCGTCGTTGTCTTGTCCTTGTCGTCGTCGTCGTCTTCGTCGTCGTCGTCGGTGTCGCTGTCGTCGGCGTCGTCGTCGGCATCGTCGGCGTCGTTCTCGTGGTCGTTGTCGTCGTCGTCCTCGTCGTCGTCGTCGTTGGCCTCGTCGCCGTCTGCGTTGGTGTCGGCGCCGGTGCCGGTGTCGTCGTCGTCGTCGTCGTCGTCGTCGTCGTCGTCGTGCGTCGTGCGTCGTGCGTCGTGCGTCGTCCGTTGTGCCTCGTCCGTCGTCGTCGTCGTCCTCGTCGTCGTCGTCGTCGTCGTCGTCGTCGTCGGCGTCGGCCTCCGCGTTGTTTGCTGCTGCTGGCGTCGTCGTCGTCATCGTCGTCGTCGTTGTCGTGGTCGTGGTCGTGGTCGTGGTCGTCGTAGTCTTCGTTGGCGTCGTTGTCGTCGTCGTTGTTGTCGTCGTCGTCGTGTTCGTTGTCGTCGTCGTTGTTTGTGCTGGTGCGGGAGGGGCGAAGAGGTTGTGGACCCGTCGAGTGATTTTTCCTGGAAGAGGGGGTGGGGCGGGATGGGGCTTCTGGTCCCCTCGAATAATTCCCCCCCCCTTGCCAGCAGCCGTAGAAAACACTGTTTTGACGATGTTCATTGCGGGAAGTGTCCAGTTGGAAAACAACCATTCAACGTCTTTGTCGCGTTCCCAGTATCTTAAATCGCACCAGAACATCATTCCTGAGGTTTGAACGTCGCGAATGATTGTGATGCGTCTTGACAATCGTAAATCGTGCCAGAGCATCGTACTTCGGACCTCAACCATACGATTTTCGTTGCATTTTTTGTAACATGTGTGCGCGGCGCCCAGGCGAGAGCAACATTTTGAAATGGAACCGCCATCCATCCTTGACACTGGTGCGATTTTTTTTTCAAGCCAAATGTGCGCGGAACTGAAGCGAAAGCATGTTTTTTTGAAATCCGGCCGCCTTCCATCCTTGAAGCTGCTCCAAAGTTTGAAGATTCAAGACGAACGTTCGCAGTGCCAAGGCGAGAGCCACATGTCTATAACCACCCGCCTGCTATTCCCTGAAGCTGTTGCAAGTGTCAAGCCTCCCAGAAAGTCGTCGGCGAGACGTCCAGCCCACCCTACCGACACGTCTGGGCTGGCGACAGGGGGGAGTTATCTTCAAGGAGCAGAGATGGAGGAGGAGAGGAAGGAGAGGGAAGGAGTAGAGATGGAGACGGAGGAGAGGAAGGAGAGGGAAGGAGTAGAGATGGAGAAGGAGGAGAGGAAGGAGAGGAAGGAGAGGGAAGGAGTGATTTTCAAGGAGGAGAGGAATGAGAGGGAAGGGAAGGGGGGAGGAGTGGAGGGAGCAACCTTCGGTCCAGCGCCCCCCATGGCTGGGTGCGCCTTCGCCTCCCTGGAGCCTCCCCGCCCGACCTCCTGCGCTGTGGCCTCCGGTGGCGTGGGCCCCCCGGGGCCTTCGACCGTGGAGGGTCGAGGATCGAGGGGTGAATATTTTCTGGTTGAAATAATCAAGAATATATTTTTTGATATATATATATATGTATATATATATATATGTGTGTATATATATATATATATACAAGTGGCACGTGTGTGCCCAGGCTCATACAACAAGCTGAAGGGGCTTTTGAAGCAGGAGTGACATGCAACAGCGAAGTCGCACTCGAGCGCAAGTGGGGTTGCCACACCTTGCGATGTGTGTACCAGGGCCCCCCAGGAAGCCTCAGGAGGCCCGACTTGGATACCAGAAGAGGCTCCAGGAGGCCCAGGATTGTGAGTGTTGTGTGTGTGTGTGTGTGTGTGTGTGTGTGATGTGTGCTTTGTGTGTGCGTGTGTGTGTTGTCGGTGTTGTATGTGTGTGTGTGTGTGTGTGTGTGTGTGTGTGTGTGTGTGTATGTTATGTTTGTCTAGCGTGTGATGTGTTGGGCGTGATTTGTGTCTCTGTGTGTGCATGCAGTTCTGAAGCCCCAGGAGGCCCCAGGAGGCCCCAGGCGGCCTCAGCAGGCCCAGGAGAACTCCAGGAGGCTCCGAGGCGGGGTCTGGGGTACCAGAAGGTCCAGAAAGCCCCAGGAGGCCCCAGGAGGTTCCAGGAGGCCCCCAGGAGGCTCCGAGGAGGGGTCTGGGGCTCGATTTTGGGAGGATGTCTCAGGCGAAACCGCCATTCTCTGAGAATCGGGGTCAACATTATTGAAATTACCATGTGTTTTTGAAGGTTTTATGTTAAAATGTTGAAATTCCAATGTGTTTTTGGACCCTGACGTCACGATCTGCGTGAGGGGTGCCACCGATTTTCAGAATTTCGAGGATGTCCCGAGCGAAACGGCCAGAAAAATCGCGGACGACGTGCGCATTAATCGCCTCTGAGCTCTACTCCCTCGGAGAGGTGCGTATGAGAATATATATATATATATATATATATATATATATATATGTGTATGTATGGCTCATTTTGGGTTGCCGAAAGGCCTCGCAGCGCCACGGCCGGATCTGCGTCGATGTTCTGGTCAGAGCGAGTCCTTGGAGAGGTCCAGGGGTCGACTGTTGATGGGGGAGCGGGGGAGTCAGTTCGGCCGGGCCTACCTAGGATCTTGGGTGGCCCTGGGGCCCGACAAGCTGGCCCAGGACTTAACTAGCAAAATGGGTCCCCTGACCCCTCCAGGAAGGCGTCCTGGCCAGCTTTTGCAGCTGCGTCCTAGCGTGAAAACAGTCCAGGTTGCGCCAAAAAGAGCCAGACTCGTCATGATCCTCCCCCTCCTCCACTTCCTCCTCCTCCTCCCCCGCCGCCCTCCTCGAAGAGTCTCCAGAGCTCCCCTGGGGTCTCTGGAGGCTTCCAAAAAGGCCCTCGAGGCATATGCAGGTCTCCAGAGGCTTCCAGAGGTTCAGAAAAATCAGGGGCGTGCAACCCTGCTCCACCTTTGAATCGGAAAAACGTTGGCCGTCGCGTCTTGAGGGTCGCGATCCGAGAACAAACTGATCGGGACGCAGCGCTTCACCAACCTCAGAGTTGAGCAGACGGCGCCTGCACGGTGGGAAACGGAAGGGCGAAGCTGTAAAGTCAGCGCGTGCACGAGCCCTCCTCCTCCTCCTCCTCCTCCTCCTCCTCCTCCTCTTCTCCTCCTTCTCCTCCTCCTCCTCCTCCTCCTCCTCCTCCTCCTCCTCCTCCTCCTCCTCTCGGCTGTCGCTTCCCGTGGGTCGTGCCCATGGGTGCGGCACACGTCCGGCAGCTGCTGTGAGCTGTGCCTCGGGCCTTCGAGAAGGACCGAACCCCTGGTATCGCTCGCACGTGTGCGTTTCTCTCGGCGAAGACCATCGAGGAGCATCTTGGGCCATCCTGCGAACGAAATCAACGCACGCGACCGAAAAATGCACGGGGAATGGACGTCCGAGCGATGGCAATACTCGAAACTCCCTCCTCCTCCTCCTCCTCCTCCTCCTCCTCCATCTCCTCCTCTCCTGCAGCGTTGTAGTGATGGCCCTGCGTCCATATTACCCCACGCAGAATCCATTCTATCGCGTCCAGGCTGTAGGAGTTTGGACCCCGAAGCGCCCTTCCCTTACCTTACCTCCTCGCCTGCGCGCTCCAGTGACAGTGGCAGCGGCGGCAACGACCCCTACGACGACGGCTACGATGATGCCGACGCCAGCAAGGACGCCGTCGACGGCGGCGGCGCCCACGCTAACGACGACGATGGCGGCCAGGACCTGCGGGACAGCTTCGCGAACTGGGCCGAAGTCGTGGCGGCGTTCTGTGGGACGGAGCTCGAGGCGGACCTGGGACTCGCCAGGACGGACAGCCTCAGTTCCCGCGAGGGTGGGGGAGAATGCACTGGCAAGACTTCGGGTTGCGCACAGGCAGCGCCCCCAGGTATGATGGGCTTGTTTTCCACCACCACCACCAGAAGTTGGAGGGGGAGGAGGAGGAGGAGGAGGAGGAGGAGGAGGAGGAGGAGGAGGAGGAGGAGGAGGAGGGAGGAGGAGGAGGAGAGGAGGACCCCTTCCCCCTCCAACTTATGGTGGTGGTGGTGGTGGTGGTGGTGGAAATCAGGACCATCAAGGTAGCCCCGGCTTCCTGGCTGGCCTCAACAGGCCCGGGGTTGGGGAGTTCAGATCGCCGAGGCTATTCGGGCGGCCTGGTGGGGCCAGCTGGGACTGCCTGGGGGGCTGTCTGTGCGCAATCCGGAGCCTTACCACCAGATGATGATGATGGTGATGGTGATGATGATGATGATGATGATGATGATGATGATGATGATGATGATGATGATGATGATGATGATGATGAGGAATATGATGATTATGATGGTGGTGATGGTGATGATGATGATGATGATGATGATGATGATGATGATGAGTGTGATGGTGATGGTGATGGTGATGGTGATGGTGATCATGATGATGATGATGATGATGATGATGATGATGATGAGGAAAATGATGATTATGATGGTGGTGATGGTGATGATGATGATTGTGATGGTGATGGTGATGTACTGAGTTGCACGGTTGCCCGGCTTCGGGGGCGGTTTCCTTGATTTGATCTCCCCAAGCCCCCTCCAGGTCCTCGTTTCTGATTTCGTACACTCCTGGTTCGTTTTCGGGTCTCCTCCACCCATCGTATTTCCAGGTCTTCATTATGGCTTCGCGTCGGGCATCCTCCATTCCTCGTATATGTTTCTTGTCATGTTGGTTTCTTTACGGGCTTCCTCCTGCATCCCTGCTGTGCAAACATGTTCCTAAAAGTCACTCTAGGTGCATTCTATAGCTGCTAACGATCATCGCACAATTCCCCCGTTTGAGAGAAGAGGCCACCCCCCAACAACAACGCACCATGCCGCTGAATTGATGTCATTGCATTGTCGTTACCGTGGTTATTGCCATTTGAGTATCAAAATGTTTCACCTTTGGTTCGCGTCCTACACAGACGGACGGAGGCGCTTGCGATATACAACAGATGACGGCGATTTTTGCCGACGGCATCTGGAATTGTTCCGAACGCATTGGTTGGAGGAGCGTCTCAAAAAGAATGGCGTCCTGGAGCGCGCTCCGCAGGCAGCCGGCAAGGAGGTGAGGATCCTTGGGATTATCAAAGTCGCGTTCGGCACTGTCTGGCATGGTCCGCTCACTGCTCTCAGCCCGGAATCGTCCATAATGCATTCCTATTTTCGGTGGCCGCACGATTTTTTCACAGTTCGCGTGCAGGAGGTGCTGAAGCTTGAGCAGCCCAGGACACCAATGGGCATTGAGTAAAGCGTGTTTCCAATTTTTCCCCCCGGGCACCAGGCCCCATATTCCCGACGCGGTGCCCGAAGGCCGCGAATCCATTAATATGATCGCCCCAGGACGTTATCCAGCTGCCTGCGGCAATCCCCGCCGCCGCGCCAAGAGGGCCCCAGGTCCCAAAAGTAATATATCATATTGCAAATTTGACATACTACTTCCTGAGCGCTCTCAAGGCTTACTTGGGCCGTTTGGAAATCAGCTTGTACCGTCTAAGGTCGATCACGGATCACGGGCCGTCTTGGAAGCATATTCGTGTCATCTTGGGCTTTATTGGGGCCACCGTGGCATCGCAGACAGATCTTGAGCCGTCTGGGACGCCATCCTGCAATCTCATCGGCCGGAAACGCCCCAGATGAGATCGCCCCCAGGTCGCCCGCCTCTCAAGCGCCCAATTCGGGACACCCAGAAGGCCGCAACTTGTGACGCACGTCATACTTATGACTCTGACTGGGTGTCGTGACATATCTTCCGCGTTCCTCATATGGCCCATCGCATTCGCAACTGCGTTCTGCTGATATGTATTTTTATGTTCCTCCCCTATGCTTCCCTCCCTCCCTCTCCCTCTCTCTCTTTCTCTTTCTCTCTCCCACTGCCCCTCCCTTTCTCGATCTCTGTCTGTCTGTTTGTCGGTCTGTCTGTCTGTCTATCTCTCTGTCTCTCTCTCTCTCTCTCTCTCTCTCTCTCTCTCTCTCTCTCTCTCTCTCTCTCTCTCTCTCTCTTTCTCTCTCACCCCTCTCCCCCGCTCTCTCCCTGCCTCGGGCGATGGGGCATCGCAAAGAGGCCTCTTGAAGGCTTCCTTTGCTTCTCTTGGGGGCCTGTTGGGCGTCTTTCGAGGGTTTCTCTTGCCTTTCGAAGCCCTGCTTTGCGAGGCTCTTGTGTGCTCAGTGGAGCTAGGGGTGGGGTGTGGGGTGCAGTGGGGGATCCATGGCCGTCGCAGGGCGCCCCTTGGCCATCTTGCGCTGTCGGCGTCCGTTTGGGGGCCCTCTCTGGGCAGTCATCGGGCGTGAGTTGCTTTCCGGAGGATTCAGGGGCCGCTTTGGGGCTGTCTCGGAGCCGTCTTGGGCCACCTTGCAGTCTCGGATCCCTCTGGGGCTTCCTTGGGAGCCTCTTTCGGCGTCTTGGGCATTCGCAACCTCCAGGGCAGGGTAATCTCGACATCTTGCCCCGATGCGAGTCCAGAAAGGTGGATGTGCTTCAGATGTTCAATAAACCAAGCTTTGACTTGGACAACTTCGGGCCCTACCCGGGGTCCCCCTGGGGTCCTGGGGGGCATTGTGTGCTTTGCGCCGTGTCGAGGCTGCGTCCTGCCGTCTTGGGGCCATCTGGCGCCGCCTTGGGGTTATCGTGGGAGCGTTGGAAACGCCGTTAGTCATCTTGGCAGCATTGGTTGCCCGCCTGGGCCGTCTTGGGTCTGGGGGGCCATCTATGGCAATTTAGACGCCTCGGAACACCCCAGGAAGACGTCGTGGCACCCAAAGGGGGCCTCGGCCTCGGGAGGGGGGGGGCAATGCATCCGGTTGGGTGGAGTGCAGCCCAGGGGCGCGCCTCAACGTGCCAAGGGGCGCGATGGCGGATATTCTGCTGGCGCGGACCCTTTCTATTTGCATCAGTTCGTAGGGGACAGCGCAGGCGCGTGGCTGCTGGAGGGGGGCGCCCAAGTCCAGGAGAGAATACCTGCTGACGGAACTGGGGGATATAAAGGGGACATCGCTCGTCCCTCTCCTCATCCTCTTCCTCCTACTACTACTCCTACTACTCCTCCATCTCCTCGTTCTCGTTCTCGTCGTCGTCGTCGTCGTGGGTCGGCGGCACTGGCCGTGAGGTCATTCCAATAAAGGGGACATCGGATAGAGCCTCAGCCCCAAGATGAATAATGCAAGTGTCGGCATTCTCTCATAATGTGCCAGTGCGCGTAATCATGCGTTTGCCACTGCTCGCTTTATTTGCCAATATTTGCCAGCACTTGCTTGCCATGTGCTGTGCGTTTGCCAGGGCTGGACTGGACTGGACTGAACTGGACTGGACTGGTCACGTAGCACTGGACTGGACTGGGCGCCCCCCAGCGGCGCCCCCCGGGTCCCAGGGTGGAAGCGACTCGTATGCGTTCCTCTCAATGAGCACATCGCCAATCTCGTTGCGGTTGCCGACTGGCACGATCTGGGTTGCTTAGGGCGCTGGGCAAACTTGGTCTCTTGTTTACCTGACGGCTCGCAGGCTAGAGTGCGGATCGGCACGGTCCACTCCGCAGCCAGATTACCAGACATAGATCATAACAAGTTGTCTATGTATGCAGACAGGCTCGTGGAACTCGCGCCTGGTTTACTGAGCGGGCAGCCTGAGGAAGACCGACTCGAGTCGCGCGTGGCCCTCGAGGAAATTGTTGGGTGGATGAAGGGAGTTGCCTTGAAACTTTCCCCATGCGGCGTAGACCGCGATGCTGCCCCAGGCCGCCCAACAGTGTCCATGTACTCTGCCGCCAAAATGATTAGGAGTTTGCTGTTGAGCCGCCTTGTGAAGGATACCCGTTCGTTGGAAGACACGATTGTGAATGCTGTCTCAATGGTGTTACCGTCGTTGGCAGACTATGTCCAGTCGCTCGCGCGCTCGACGAAGATCCCGTCAATGTCTAGCATCAGTCGAGCTAGGGTACTCCTGGACAGTTCGTTGGCTTTCCTCGAGCGGAGAGAGGAGAAACTCATGATGGTGTTGGCTGGCGCCACCCCCGTCGATCTTAGGGGACAATGGCCAGTGGTAGGTCAGATTACCATCTTCCCCCTTCTGGGCCTCGGCGTTTCAAGTTTCAAGCGGCATATTTGGGAGCTCTGCTGAGACCCTTCTAGGGCCTTCCTGGGTCCCTCTGGGGTCTGGGGGCTTTTTTTAGCAGCATCTCAGGGCCTCCTCGCGACTTCGTGAGGACTCTGTAAGGGCCCCGAGAGGGCACCAGGAAAGCAATGCCAAATCGCCAGATTGATGCAGCGCTCTCGGGGCCCGGTTGAGGCACTGGGAGTTTTCTTTGGTGGTCGCAGGGCCTCTTCTGGACTTCGGGAAGGCTCCAGAAGAGTTTTATCTGGGGCCTCCCTGGGGTTCCTTGCTTTTCGGGCGCCTCTCAGAGCCTCCTCGGGGCTCTAGGGGCCTCAAGGCGGTCCCCTGAGGGCCCGCGGATGGCCTTGCGAAGAAGGCACCATATATCACACCGTCCAGTTGATATGGTGTTCTTGGGGTGACCTGCCATTTCGGAGGTACCCCCAAACTCTTGGGGCCCTCTTGGGCCCCGAGCGCCCGAACGTGGGCGGGATGGGCCACGCGGGCCGCGCTGGGCGGGAAGCGCATGGGGAATCGTCGCGCGCTTACTTGCCTAAAGGTCTATTGGGTTAGCGGATTCGCTTCGGCATGGCCGACTCCAGCCCGCAACATGGCTTCGATTTTCTCCTGAGTTGCTATGACCAGATTGATGTTGAGAATGTGTGTCCCGTCTTCCGTGCAGTAAATGTTCTGATCGAGGATCAGAGCCGGGTGATGCGGCTCGCGGAACTCAATAGACTAGGTGGCGACGTTGAGGGAAGTGGATCGGCTGCGTCGTCTCAGATCGGGTTTGTCGTGGACGACCTCGCCCACCAGTCCCAGGAAGTCGAGGCGGCCCACGACCTCATCACTAGGTCGATTGTACGTCGGTGTTCCATGCCCCACGCCCTGGGCAGCGGCGCTTCTGCGGCCGTGCATAAGGCCAGCGCCCTCTTGTTCTCCTGGTCCGTGGGCAGGGTCCGCGAGGATTTGGGGCGCGACCTCGATAACTTTCGCTGCTCATTTTTCGGGTACTGTTCGGACATGGGGACCGAGTTAGGCCTAGCAGAGCTGCAAGTGAAGTCGATCGAATGCCTGCTGCCTCGGTGGTACGCGTCTTCATCCTTGGAGGTCGATGCCGATATGCATGATATGGAGCTCCAATCCCCCCAAGCTGACGGTGATTGTGGCCATGGCGAACCCAGCTTTGCATGCGATGTCGACTGCGACGACGCCGATGGCTTCGCCGAGTTCGAGATCGACGCGGTCGAGTTCGCGAATGATCTGCCAGGGATCGAAGTCGACTCCGTGCCCGACTTGCCAGTGGAGCCCCCGCCGCCGCCGCCGTCGCCACCGAGTCCGTTAGATATCAGCACAGCGTTCGTCATGCGAGAACCTGTGGAGCATCCGATCCGCGCCACCTTCGCCATGCATGAAATTTTGTAGGGGCCCTCTTCCGCCCCGATCACCCCCTCGAGCGCCCTCCCCGAATTCCTGCTTGCCTCCCTCCTCCTCCTCCTCCACCTCCTCCTCCTCCTCCTCCTCCTCCTGTCTTGGGCTCTCTTGAGGCGCGGGGCCTGCGGCTCCACTCGAGGCGGCGATCATGTTCTGCATATTGGTGAACTGTTGTAACTTGCATCCTGTGCCAACACTCCCTAGAGCGCGGCGGCTCGAAACATCCCCAGGAGCGCCGTGAACGCCAAACAGGCCGTGGCACGCAGAGGCAGTAGCAGCAGGCGTAGGCGCACCAGCGCAGATAGTGCAATCATTGTCAGAGGGCGCCCAGGTGGCGCTCACCCCAGACGGCCCTCCAGGCCACGAGACTCCACCCCAAGAAGACCTACCCGCAGAAAAAGGTGAAAGCGGCGACAGCTTCGCGGGGACTCGCGAGGCCAACAGCACCCTCAGAGAGCCCAGGGGTCTCCGCCGCCACAGGGCGCCTACGAGCACCGACAGCTTCGCAAGGCAACTCAGGGGGCCTCTCACGAACACCGCGAGCAGCATCCGGGGAGGGGGCTCGGACGGGGAAGTGCGTAAGGCCGCCGCCCATATCCATATTAAGAGTCCCATCATCTGAAGTAACGAGAGGAGCGGTCGGAACCCGCGACTATGATATGCGATGGTATGCTATCTTATGGGCTATGCTGTGCTACGCTACGCTACAATATGATATGCTATGCCATACGCGACGAGCCAGACGCCCCTGCAGGCCCCGTGAAATGTTCCCCTCCACGTATTTTAATCGTGGCGGCGCGCATGTGCGGCATAGCAGGGGTTGCGGATCCGGTGGCTGGCACTTGTGCCGCTCGAGTCGGCCATCGATCGGAGTGGCGTGCTTCGGGGGTGCCGACGGGCCAATGCCTCACTGATGAATGCAAGTTTTTGATTTGTAACTTTCTCGATTCGCGCGGCCTGGCTGATGGGCTGGGTCTTCGTGGATCCGAACGTACGGGGGTCGGAAGTCGGAGGGGGTGGAGGCAAAGTCCGACGTGAAAGTGGGTGGGTTTTTCGCCGAGGAAAGGCTGCACCCTTGCACCCGAGCGACACTCATGCGCCATGCCCCTTGCAGCCTGCAGCGGGTGCGGATTTCCAAGGGCGGCCGGAACTCTTTCCTGCCGAACGCAATCACCATCCCGGCTATTCTACATATCGTGCACAATTTGTTGGCCGATGTCAGTGAGAAGCTCAGCCATTGGGGCACCTTCTTCGGCCAGCTTAAACAATTCAAAGAGTTGTGGAGCGATGGGCGCAAAGATCGATTCATTAAATTCTGTGTGGAAGGCAGTCTGTATGAACGCAGGAGTAGCGATATCCAGTTGTCCAGCCTCGGCTCATTGTATACGAATCGATTCGGGGAGGTAAGCAACTTTTGTAAGAGTCTGAAAAACATGTTGCTGATGTTTCGGTCTTGTTGGGACGAGGGCAAGTTTCTCAATGGTCCTGGCAATTTCCACGGGTCCGCGGCCGCGGAATTGGGCTCCAATTTTAAGCCCGCTGAGATGACGCAGATTTGCAAAGACAATTGTTTCGCTGGTTACCTCGGGATGATTACGATGTTGCATGATATCGTGCAAGGCCTCGCTGATTGGTCAGAAGGATGCCCATGCCATAGCGCTCGCTTAGCAGAGGGGCAAGCCATCAGAGGAAGTTGGGCCAAACGACGTCGTCTGACCGCGCAGCTGTTTCATAATACGAGCGTTTCCTCATGTCCAATGAAAGGTAAACGGTTTCCCGAGCTCGTTGCTGGTGAGTTACAATCTGTTTGCGAACGGTTGCTGGAAGTTTCGACACGTCAGCTTGAGTGGGACACCTCTCAATGGTTACCCAACTCGCAGGATTGGGAACTGATTCACAAAGATTTCATCACTGCGAAGTTGTATCTGAAAGCAGCGATGGATGTCAAATTTGATTGGCTGGGTCGCCTCCCCTGGGCTCTTGCAGCGCTGGCCCATCCGAATGCATGCGTTGCCCGGCAGCGCGGGCGCTTGCTGGTACGTGAGTTCGACGCTTTGGATGCAGGCGCTCAGGGCCTTCATCATCCACGGTCGTTGTTTTTCTTATCCAGAACTTCACCCATGCGCGTGCCCTTGGAAAGGTTTCTTGCCGGGGATCCTCTGTCAGACCATCTATCTTTGGAGTTTCACATTGCAACGTTTCGGTTTGTGAACGCGGTGGAGCGTTATATCGAGGCCGGCCACTCTTTGGCAAAGCGTGCCCATGCAACATCGACTTCAGGAGCCATGGTGAGTATGGCCAGAAGATTGCCCCAGACTCAACAGGACGTCAAGAACGATCCATCGTTTCTCATCAAGCTGGTGTATTGGTTCGAGCGCGCCCAGAAGGTTCATGAGTTGCCCGCTGAGTTGGGTGTCGCTGGTCACCCCCTCTTCCACGGGCTTTGCATCCGAGATCTTCAGCATTCGAAGGTGGGGCGGGATGGAAGTTGCAGCGGCTGCAGTTGCTAGATGGGCAGGCTGGCAGGCTGTGTGCGTAGGCAGGGTTGTCATATTCCCCGCACTCCTCCCCTCTCCCCTCCCCCTCACTCGCGCGCTTTCTCTCTCTCTCTCTCTCTCTCTCTCTCTCTCTCTCTCTCTCTCTCTCTCGCTCTCTGCTTCTCTCGACGCATCCTTTGTCCAGCTCCTCTCCCTGTATCCTGCCTCCTGCCTCCCTCTCCCCTCTCTCCACCGAAGGCCTGGGGGGCTCCTGGGGGACAGAGCTGCCAGTGGGCAGTCGGCAAGTCGACCACTGGTCGAGCTTCTAGCGCCGCGAGGGCTCGCTTGGCCCCTCGAGCCAAGAAGCAACGGGCCCGAATCTTTCAAGAGGCGTGGAGGACATCCAAGGACACTTGAGGGCCCTGTTCGCATGACTCAAGGTTGAAACGATGGGAGAGAGAAAGAGAGAGGGAGAGAGAGGGGGAGAAGAGAGAGAGAGAGAGAGAGAGAGAGAGAGAGAGAGAGAGAGAGAGAGAGAGAGAGAGAGAGAGAGAGAGAGAGAGAGAGAGAGAGAGAGAGAGAGAGAGAGAGAGAGAGAGAGAGAGAGAGAGAGAGAGAGAGAGAGAGAGAGATAGAAGAGAGAGGAGCTATGAGCTATGAGGTCACGAAGCTCGTGAGGGGCGTGGCGTGCCCAAATGGGGCGTGGCGTGGCGCCAGGCGCCATGCGGGCTTTCCCACTGGGGCAGTCGGTGGTCGGTGGATGCCCGATGAGGTCGGGAAACGTCTGAGGGGCGTGTCGAAATTTGAATTTCGCGTGACCGCTCTTGGGGGCCTCCTGGGGATTCCTTGGCCCTCTTGGAATTGTCTTGGAGCCCTCTAAGGAACCCATGAAGCCCCAAGAGGGCCCCAAGGGGGCACCCGAAGAGTGCGTCTTGGGTCTCCGGACTCCGCGACCTCGAGGGTCTGGGGCACGGTGAAGGGGCGCTGGTGGCGACCTCGAGGGTCGAGGCGACCCGGCGTGCTGGATGTACTGCTGCCGTCGGCGTGCTGGAGGCACCGCTACCGTCTTGCAGCGATGAAGGTGGAGGGTGGAAGTGGAGGTGGAGAGGAGACCGGGCGAGGACGTGGCAAGTTGGTGGCGATCCCGTGACCTCGCATAGTTGACATGCGACCGTTCGAGGTCGTTATTTTGCACGAGTGTCACGCGTGGGGCTGGCTAGATGACCCCTCGCACGCGGAAAGCCGAGATCGGCATTTGCTGAAAAACGTGGTCGAGTCCCTTCCCCCTTTTCTGCAAAACGTGGTCAAGTCCCCCTCCCTAGTTATTGAAAAACGTTGTAAAGTCCCCGTGCCATCCTCGTCGTCGTCGTCCTCCTCCTCCTCCAGTACAAACGACGGTACAAACAACGGGGTACAAACAACTGTGTGTAGGAGTGGCGCGAGTGACTCAGCCACCCACCAGCCACACCACCAGCCACGCAACACTACCACACCACCACCAGCCACCAGCCACACCACCACCACCACGCCACCAGTCACACCACCACCAGCCGCACCGCGCCACCAGCCACACCACACTACCACACCACCGCCACCAGCCGCCACCAGCCACCAGCCACACCACCACCACGCCACCAGCCACACCACAAAAACGACACTACCAGCCACACCACCAGCCACACCACCAGCCCCCCCCCACTCATGTCGGCCCCCCCTCGCACGTTTCGTGGCCCCATTGGGGGCTCCACCGGAGGACCCAGCGGGCGTGATTACATGCGCCCCCCCCCCCACCCATTTCGGCACACCCCTCGCGCGCTTCGTGGCCCAATGGGGAACTCCACAGAAGGTCCCAGCGGTTGTGATTGCATGCGTCCCACCCACCCATGTCGGCACACCTCTCCCACGTTTCGTGGCCCAATGGGGAACCCCACAGAAGGTCACAGTGGTTGTGATTGCATGCGTCCCCCCTCCCATTTCGGCACCCCATCACGCGTTTGGGGGTCCCATAGGGAGCTCCACCGAAGGTTCCAGTGGGCGTGGCGTGACTACGTGCGCCACGGGAGGTTATCCGGCATTTGCGGCAGATCTTGTACGGCACCGATATTCACAGCCAGTTTCCGCTGATGGAGGGCGAGCACAAATTTCATGAGAAAACGCAAGCTGCACGAATCAGGAAGGAGACGGCAGCAGCTGACAGAGCTAGTGGGCAGCGCGACAAAGACATGGTGAATGCCAAAAACGTCCTAGCGACAGCATTCGTGAATCATTTCAGGCGGGTCGTCGGCGAGGATGGGCTTGGCACAGTCTTCTACAGCTGCCCAGAATGGGAGTCTAGTAATGCTCGTTCGGTCGGAGAAGCAATGTCCTTGGAGCTCCCCGCCCGCGCTGCAGGCGGCCCAGGCCCGCGCGTGCTTTGCGATGTGGATGGCCCGCGCTTGCTTTGCGATGTGGATGTCGACCAGCCGCTGGCGCCGCCACCGCTGGCAGAGCAACTCCCAGTGGACCCGTTCAGGCCCAGTGATGGGCACGAGCCAGCGCCTGGGCCCGAACAGCCACCTCTGCTGTGCTTCCAGGTCGTCAAGGCTAAGCCCAGCGACTGGAAGGTCGTTCGCACATCGAAAGTGGCGGGGCGACGCCTCAAGAAACACGATATTGTTGACGCTTCGCGTATCCCCACCAGCCCATCCAGAAACGACGCCCAGGCGACTTGAAGTGTCCAGGGAAGTGTGGGGGCACAGAGGGGGACAGCCGAACCGAGCGAAGGAGGGATGAGGACCTCATGATGACGCTGGGTGGATGTTTGAATGCCTCTCGGATGCTTATTGGAAGCCTTTTGGAAGCCTCTTCGGGCCTCGGGCGTCTTGGGGGTCTCTTGGCGGTCAATGAGGGCTCTTGGGCGTCTTGGGTGCTTCGGGGGAGCCTCTTGAGGCCGCTTGGGGTCCTCTTGAGGGGCTCTTGGGGGCCTCTTGGAGGCCTCTTGGGGCATCTTGGGGGGGCCTCTTGGGGCCTCATGGCTGCCTCTTGGGGCCTCTTGGAGGCCTCTTGGGGCAATCTTGGGGGCCTCTTGGGGCCTCTTGGGGGCCTCTTGGGGCATTGTGGGTCTTCTTGGAAGCTTTTTTTTTTTTGGGGGGGGGGCTTTTGGGGCCATCTTGGGGCAATTGTGGCGTCTCTTGGGGCCTCCTGGGCGTTTCTTGGGGCCATCCTAAAAAACATTGATGAAACGAGAGGAGAGCTCCAATTAGCGTCGCCCCTCTACAGCCTCTAAAATCGCCTAGTGGGGCCCTCTTGGGCCGCTCTTGGAGCGCTCTTGGGCGCTCTTGGGGCCGTCTTGGGGCTCTCTTGGGCCCCTCTTGGGGCCCTCTTGGGCCATCCTGGATCCTGGAGCCATCTTGAGGCTTCGGATGGCCATCGGAAGCGAACAGGCGAAAAGGCCAACATCATTTTTTCTAAGGTTATTGAAGGATTTTGGCATCTTGGAGGCCTCCTTGGGAAGGTCGTTGGCTTCTTGGGGCCGTCTTGGGGCGGTCTTGGGGCCTTTTGGAGCATCTTCGGAACTATCTTGAGGCATCTTGGGCTATCTAGAGCCATCTTGGAGCTCATCTCGTGCCCTCTGAGGCGCTCTTGGAGCCGTCTTGGGCGAAAAAGTACAGTCTGACCGCTCGCGAACCAGGGGGAGGGGTAAACCCCTCCCCGAAGGGGAAAAAGGAGGTTGGACGAGGAAGCTCCTTAAACCACTTACGCCCAGAGTCCCAGAGGGCTGGTGGGATTATCGTGGCAACATACCCGCTGTTGGACCAGGGTGTCGATCGTTTGCACGTTCTTGCGGAGCCAGACTTCGCCTCTGACCCAGTGACTGTGTTGCGCGGCTTGTGTTGGGGATTTGACGTCGATGTGCTCATGGCTAGCTTGACAAAGTGGTTACCTTCTGGGCATCTGGTATATCACATTGCAGAACACGCGTTCTCAACTTTGAGTGATAAGGCATTGCGAGGCATGCTGCACAAGGGGGCCATCACTGGTTGCGAGCTCGCCAGCAGGTATTCGAGCGTTGACCCTGAAGAGATAGAGGTTCTCGAAGCTATGCGCTCTGCCGGGTTCGTGGACGTGGAATCTGGATCCTTTGCTCTAACGCAATTTGGGGTGAATCAAGTTCGCTCTTCGCGGGTTCTGTGCGCGCCTGTTCTCGTACAGGACATCGTGGCGGCTGATTCCGTGCCTCTGGAAGATCGCAGCTCGTTTGAGCTCATCCAGCGGCTGGCCAACGAGGGGTGGTACTGGGGGGGGCTCTTGCCGAAGCCTGGTCCGGAGCGCGAGGCTTTGCGGGTCAATTCTCACCACCCCTCCAGACCTGGGCCCCAGGTTCCGATCTGCAGTTGTTCAGGGGACAGGGTGCCCGAGCTTCTCGCCCGAGCCCCCGAGCCTCCCAACCTCCCCCCTATCCGAGCCACCTCCCTCCACCATCCCCCTCGCCACGTCTTCCTCGCCGCCCTCCCTCCCTGTCCACCGCCCACCCCGCTCTCCCGCAGCCGCCCGCCGACCTCCCTCCACCTCCACCCTCCACCCCCCGCTCCGCTCTCCCTCCACCCTCCACCTTTCCTCGTCATCCGGCGTCGTGCCATGTGAATTGCTTCTCAAGGCGCTTGCCTACAAGTTTGATGAGCATAAGGTGTGGTACACCTGGTCTGGACAGCGACGCCAGGTATCTGGCAGCCCTATGCGATGCACGTCGCATCCAGGATGCGGGTGCACCTTGTATACATCATGGTCAGATACCTAAATATTATGCAGAATTGCTCAATGGTTCTTGGGACGCTGCTCTTGCACTCGTTGGTCGCCGCGGGGGCCGAAGCCACGTGGGCGGCGGGATCATCCTGGACGGGGTTGTCGAAGACATTGACTCGCAGGCAGGCTGTTGGGGGAGGAGGTCTAGTGGTCTAGGAGGAAACAATAGGTGGAGAGGAGGAGGATGAGGAGGAGGAGGAGGAAGCAGGAAGCGTCCTTAATACTCCCCATTCAATGCTTGCATTCATGGCAGATGGGGTTCTCGAGGGCTGAGGGTGGAGAGTGGAGAGCGGAGGGTTGGTTGTGGAGGGAAGTGGAGTCGCGGGTCGCGTGGTCCTCTGAGTCGTTCGGGCCCCTCCCCTGCACCAGTCAGCTCACTGCATCGCTCGGCGCTCGGTGCCCGTGAGTCGCTCTGGCCCTGGCGTCGTTGGGCCGCTCTGCTTTAGCAGTCTCCCGGCATTCTGACCTCCGATAGTCAAGCCTCTGGTCCGAACCTCGACCCCTCGCCCGACGCCCCATCCCATTGCCTCTGCCACCTTGTGGCCTCTGCCGCCTTGTGGCCTAGCTTACCCAGCGCCCATCCCTCTGCCGCCCTGTGGCCTACCTTACCAAGCACCCATCCCCTGCCGCAGAGGCGCTGGCCTTGGCTCCGGGAGCAGGGCGCCGAGCTCGCCCCCGTCGCCGCCTCGAGGCCGCCGCGCCTGCTGCCCTCGAGGGCTGCCCAGCAGCCCCCAGCGGTGCAAGCCAGGGTGCGGAGGTTAGTGACGAGGGCTCCGCCGGCAGCGGCGGCGGCGGCGACACCGACGACCCAGATGGCCCAGATCCAAGCCCTGGAGGCGTCGGCATCGGTGGAGTTGGTTCGGCCTCAGTCGGGGGCGGCGGCCACGGCGGCGACGGCGAATCTTCCAACGGCGGCGGAGGCTTCCCTCGCCCTGGGTCACCCATGCCATCTATTGAATATTCGCCTATGTGTCCGGCTTCTCCGCCGACGCCTATCGGCGGGGCGTCTGCGCCGCGGGGGCCGCCGTCTATTCATTCTTCGCCGCGGCCGCCTCCTTCGCCCGAGCCCAGCGGCGAGGCGACGGGGGAGCCTCCGGAGCCCCAGGGTCAGCTCCCAGATCCTCCTGAGGCAGGTGGTGGAGGTGATGGGGCGCGGCGTCCCAGCAGCTGCCCCAGCAGCCCTCCTCTTGAAGACCCTGAAAGGGCAGAGGCAGAGGCTCCAGAGGTTGACCTGTTGCCGTGGGACGTGCCAGACCCTGGTTCTTTTCATTGGGGCGTGTTCCGATTTAGTCCCAAGAAGAAGGATGGCGTCGCTTTTGCTTGGGAGGCCCTTTGCCCATTTCATAGGAGAAGCAGGGTGACTGGGTGCACGAGGACATTGAGAGTTGATGCGGCGCTCGGTGCCGCCGCGACGATATTGACGCTCAAGCACTGGTGCACCCGAGCGCACATGTATGACAGGCAGTGGAAACACAAACTGTTGCTGCACGACCCGCCAGGTGTCCATCCCGCTCCAGCGTTGATTGAGGCGAACATCATCGTTGAATGGCCCACCGTCCCTGTCCTGACTGATGTTGAGTTGGGCGAGCGTGACGCGGCGGCTGCAGCCGCAGACGCTGCGGCTGCGGCGGCGCCGGCGCCGGGCGACCCAGGGCATCCAGATCCTGGAGAGCCAGGTCCGCCAGGCTGGCGGCGACTGGGGCGGAGCAGGGGGAGGAGGAGGAGGAGGAGGGGGAGGAGGAGGAGGACGAGGAGTAAGAAGACGACGACGACGACAACGACGAGGAGCAGGGGCAGAGGGCGGAGCAGGAGGAGGGGCCCCAGCCCCCAGGGCGACCAGAGTATCATCATCATCATCATCATCATCATCATCATCATCACCACCACCACCACCACCATCATCATCATCATCATCATCATAGCCCCACCCCCTGGTCGCAATATGGCTATAGTACCCGTCCCCTTGCTAGCGAGGGGGGGGGGGGGAGTTCGTTATTATTCCCATTCTCGTTCTTCCTCCTCCCTCCCGCGTCCTTTCTCCTCCCTCCCCTCCCCCCATGTGTCCCCCACCCTCCCCGCCCCGCCGCCCTTCCCCCCTCCTCCCCCGTCCTCCCTCCTCCCCCGTCCTTCCTCCCCCGTCCTTCCTCCTCCCTCCTCCACTGTCCTTCCTCCCCGTCCTTCCTCCTCTCCCCGTCCTCTCCCGCCAGGCGCCCTCCCCCTCCCCCGTCTTTCCTCCTTCCTCCTCCCCCCATCCGCCAACCTCCCTCCTCCTGTTCCTCCCACTTCATGCTTCTTATCCTCCCCCCCCCCGACCCCCGACCCGCCCTCCTCATCTGCCTGCGCCTTTTCCCTGCAGCCTGCAACCCCCCGCCGTGCGAAGGCGGGGGCCGCGGCCGCGGGCGAGGGCGTGGCCGCGGGCGCGGCGCTGGCAGGGGCCGGGCCCGGGGCCGCCACGGCCAGGGCAGTGCATCTTCCTCGTCGTCGTCGTCGTCGGCGACGACGTCGTCCGAGTCTGACTAGCCGACTAGCAGTTGGTGTCGAAGCAAAACAAATAAAATGGGCCGAAACGTCCTGAGGCATCCTGGGCATCTTGGGATTATGGGCCGTCTTGGTGTCATCATGTGTGGTCGTGGCTGTCTCGGAATCCGTCTTGGAAGCCATCTTTGCCATCTTGGCCGTCTGGAGGCTGCGGCCCTGGGCCCTCGCCCCGAGGCCTCTCAAGTATTCAAGTGGCTTACGCAACTCCGCCGACCACCAGAAACGGCGAGAGTTTGCCACGATCGCGGAAGTCATCTTATGGCCCTCAGCCCGAGGCTCGAGGCCACTCAAATATGTAGGGCCCTACGACTGTATAACCGAAGACCTCAATCCTAAGACCCGCAGACACGTAGACACCCGGACCCGAATGCATCGCACGCAATTCCCCCATACACCAATGCCCGCATATTCAAAATCCTGACGGCCCCGAGGCACTATGGGCCTAACGATTTACCCAATGTGGCATGGGGGTGTGACGCTGAGATCATGCGACCCGCAGGCCTAGAAGTAGTGATAACCCTGTTTTTTTTGTTATTTGCCAACGACACACGACCCCAACCTTATCACCATCAGTACTACCACTATTATCTATTACCCACTACCTACTGCCACTACTACTACTACTACTACTACTACCACGAGTACTACTCCTACTGATACTACTACTGCTACTGCTACTGCTACTGCTGCTGCTGCTGCCGCTGCTGCTACTACTACTACTACTACCACCACCACCACCACCGCCACCACCACCACCACCACCACCACCACCGCCACCACCACCACTACTACTACTACTACTACTACTACTACTACTACTAGTACTACTACTACTACTACTACTACTACTACTACTACGACTACTACTACTACTACTACTACTAATCATAATATTATTATTACCAACATGCCACGACTGCTATTACCTACACAGCCTACACCCGGTAGCAGTAGGGGAGCAGAGAGGGAAGTCTTAGTAAAGGTCGCATGAACAGCGACTCGTACTGATATTGGTCGGAGTAGTAGTGGTCGTAGCAGTAGTAGTGCTAGCGCAAGCTGTAACAGTAGTAGCGGTGGTGAGTGGTCCTAGTCGTACTAGTAGTGGTGTGGTTAGTCGGTAGTAGTAAGTGGAAGAGTCCTTCGTAGTATTGAATAGCAAGCAGTAGTAGTAGTAGTAGTAGTAGTAGTAGTAGTAGTAGTAGTAGTCGTAGTAGTAGTAGTAGTAGTAGTAGTTGTAGTAGTAGTAGTAGTAGTAGTAGTAGTAGTAGTAGTAGTAGTAATAGTAGTAGTAGTAGTAGTAGTAGTAGTAGTAGTAGTAGTAGTAGTAGTAGTAGTAGTAGTAGTAGTAGTAGTAGTAGTAGTAGTAGTAGTAGTAGTAGTAGTAGTAGTAGTAGTAGTAGTAGTAGTAGTAGTAGTAGTAGTAGTAGTAGTAGTAGTAGTAGTAGTAGTAGTAGTAGTAGTAGTAGTAGTAGTAGTAGTAGTAGTAGTAGTAGTAGTAGTAGTAGTAGTAGTAGTCGTAGTAGTAGTAGTAGTAGTAGTAGTAGTAGTAGTAGTAGTAGTAGTAGTAGTAGTCGTAGTCGTAGTCGTAGTAGTCCACGAGCGCAGCCGTTCGGCCCAAAGTCTGCGATGGCAACATCGCCCGCCAACTTCCCTGGCTTCGCAGCCCGGCTGGGCAGCGCGTCGAGCGCCGCCAGGCGCGCCGCGGATGGGCGGCAGGCGGGGCCCGCCAGCGGAGGGGGCCCGAGAGAGGGATGTAAGCGCACTGGAAGGGATTTGCTGAAGGGATTTGCTGGAAGGGATACGCAAGCCACGCGAACGAGATGCAACTGAAGAGGCTACAAGGTGGAGATGGGCGCGTCGACGGCGCACCATCGTCGTTCGTGCTCGCGCGTTTCGCGCCGCGTTCGAGTGTTTTTTTTTTTTTTTTTTTTTTTTTTTTTTTTTTTTTTTTTTTTTTTTTTTTTTTTTTTTTGCGTAGCCAAACGTGTTCGAAGGCTTTCGGATGTTATTTTGTGTTTTATGACGTTTATGGCTGTTTTAAAATGTTTTCAAACGTGTTCGAATGTTTTTGCTGTTTTTATGACGTTTTCGGTTGTTTTCGGTCGTTTTGGTGTTGTTTTGAAGGTTTAGGTTGTTTTTCTGGCGTTCCTGCCAGTTTTCTGTTGTTTTTCTACGTTTTCCTATGATTTCATTTGTTTTTGTTAAGTTTTCGTATGTTTTCTGTTCTTTTGGTTAGTTTTCTGGTTTTTTTTTAACGTTTTAATGAAGTTTTTAGTAGTTTTGAACATTCTCGTATGTATTTGCGTTATTTTATTGCGTTTCGGCTGTTTTCAATGCGTTTCGGCGAACGTGCACTCTTTTCGCTTAATTTTCAAACGTTTTTGCTGTGTCGTGTACGTTTCGTTGAAAACTTGTTATTTTCTTGCAAATTGCGGTCAGAACCGACCGCGGGGCGGCCGCGGCGGCCGCCGACGCTGTCAAGCCCACTTCGGAGGCGCGGAGGTCGCTGACGCCAAGCCAGCGACCGCCAGCGACTGCCCAGCGATCGCCCAGCGATCGCCCAGCGACTGCTCAGCGATCGCTCAGCGATCGCAGCTGATCCCAGCGATCGTCCAGCGATCGCCCAGCGATCGCCCAGCGATCGCTCAGCGACTGCTCAGCGACTGCTCAGCGATCGTCGTTAGGCGACGCCGAGCGCGCGCCGCCCCCGCTACGGTCGCCTCGCGCGCGGTTGTGCCTTTTCTGCCAAATGTGTTTGTTCTTGAGTTGGTTTCAACATTGTCATGCGTTTTCTTTTATTTTCTGAAGTTATCGTTGGGTTTCATATGTTTTCGGTCATTTTATGTCAATCTCGCTTGGTTTCGGTTATTTCCGTACGTTTTGTGCTGGTTTCGGTTATTTATTTCAGTTTTATGTTATGTTTGTTCGTTTTCTGTTGTTTTCGGTTGTTTTTGAACGTTTAATGGCTATTTTCTGTTATTTCTGTTGTTGTCTGTTGTTTTCAGTTGTTTTTGTTAGGATTTGGTTATTTTCGTATGTTTTCCATTGTTTTTGTTGATTTTTTTGTTATTTCGGTTGTTTTCGCTTGTTTCAGTGTGTATTCGCACGATTCTGGATGTTTCTGATGTTGTCAACGATTATGCGACGTGATCAATCCTTTTTAGTTGTTTCTGTTGTTTTCCGTCGTTTTTGGAAGTATTCGGGCATGTCGAGTGTTTGGGCGCGTACCTTTTTTTGTTTTTCGTTTTTTTTTGTTTGTTTTGTTTTTGTTTTTTTTGTTTGTTTCAACGATGTGTTATGTTTTTGTGTGTGTTCGCACATTTTCGTGCGGTGTGGATCTGTTCGTGGCGTTTCCGTGCAATTCCATGAGGTTGCGGTCGTTTCCGCAATTGGCTGCTAGCGTTCGCGCGGCGCTCATGTGATCGGCAAGTTTTCAGCGCAATCCCACCAGCCCTCTGGGCGTAGGTGGTTGTTGGAGTTTTCTCTTCCAACCTCCCCCATTCACTTTCGGTGGCTTTTCCCCTTCCCTTACCCCCCCTCTGGACCTGGACCGGGAGGTTCCGCGAGCGGTCAGAGGGTACTTCTGTACCCAAGACGGCTCCAAGAGCGCTTCAGAGGGCGCAAGATGTGCTCCAAGATGGCTCTAGGCAGACCAAGATGCCTCAAGATAGCTCCGAAGGTGGCCCAGGGGGCCCCAAGACGGCCCCAAGAGGCCAAACACTTTCACACGGAGGGCTCCAAGAAGCCAGAATCATTCGAAAAGTTATTTTAGGGACAAAAACTCAATTATTATTGTTATTATCATTTGTTTTGCCTTCTCGCCCTGTCGCAAACGATGGCCATCCGAGACTTCCAGATGGCTCCCATTGGTGGAGTTCCCTATGGGGCCACGAAGCGTTTGTTGGGTGTGCCAAAATGGGCGGGGGGGGCGCGTGTAATCACACCCACTGGGAGCCCCCCATCGGGCCGCGAAGCGCGTGAGGGGTGTGCCGAAATATGTGAGGGGGGGAGGTAATCACACCCGCTGGGGCCTTTATGAAACTCCCCATGCGGCCATGAAGCGTGCGACGGGTGTGACGAAATTGGTGGCGATAACGGTGATGGTGATGACGATATTGAAAACGATGATAGCGATGATAACGACGATGATCATGTTGATGATAATGATGATGGTGACGATGATGATGATGATGATGATGATGATGATGATGATGGTGATTGGAGGAGGGGGGCGAAGAGGAGGAGGAAGGAGAAAGGAGGAAGGAGAACGCGGGGCGCTCTCTCCTCTTAACGACGAGGACCCAACACCACATGATAGTTGGGAGCGAGACATAACGATTTTCCAGTTGGGGCGCCCTTCGTTCCCTCGTTCCATGTCGGTTTCACCGACCCCCAACCTCCGATACAGCCACGACGCAATAGTTAAGGAGCCCACTCCAGCAGCCGGCATGCATTGACGTTCGCAATCCGAAGCCCCATAGTCCCCATGCCTAAAGCGTAGCCTGGCACCCCGAGAACGGGGTCCGCGGAATGCGCGCGACGGCGCGTTTTCATAAGGGAACCGCCCTCCGTCCGCGTGCTCTAGCCTTCTTAGGGGCCAGATGGCTTCGTGGAGTTTTTGATGCTGGTTTCGAGCGTGGCCGATCGTATCGCTGATGAATGTGGTGCCGCGACTTATTGGGCAGACCGTTGGAGGCTGGAGGCAGCCTTGCGCCCACGCTCACCCGAAGGCCCACAGCGCCCTCGGACCCAGCCGCCCGGCCGCCCTGGCCCCAGGACCCAGGACTTGGCCAGGACCTTCGCCACTCCCCACACGTCAAAGTGCGCAATGTGCAAGCATAGCGCGGTCCACGCCCGAGGCGCGAGGTTAAGCCGTGGATCTTGGGGCCCTAGAGGTTTCTCGAGGCGTCTTGGGAGTCCGTGACCTCGAGGGTCGAGGCCTTCGGCGTGTTACAGGCCAGAGGCACAGCCGCCGTCCTGCAGCGATGAAGGTAGAGTGGAGAGTAGACGAGGACGCGGGCGGTGATGGTCATGCTGTGGATTGCCGCCGCCCCACCCAGCTCTTTCCCATTCGAACCCATTCCCAGCGAATTTCAGGAGGGAAAAAACACACAGACACAATTAATCCTCGATTCCCAAGAAAATATGGGAAAATATGGGAATTGGGGGGGAAGACAAAAACTTAGAAAATATGATAAAATATGGGGACTATTTTTATTTGTGTGTATTTATTTGTGTGTCCTAATTTTTCTTTAGAATTCGACGATGACGCACTCTGACACTCTGACGACGATAGACATCCTTCTCATTGTTCCCTCCCTCCCCCTCTTCCTCCTCGATACTCCTCTAACTTCAAACAATATCCCCTTTCCCTTCCCTACCCCGACTCCGTCTCCGACGACTCGGACTCGGACTCCGAGTCCGATTCCGGCTCCAGCTCCGACGACGACGAGGACGGCAGCGACGACGACGACGAGGACGGCGACGACGACGACGACAACGACGACGACGCCAGGGATGTTTTAGGGGACGTGTTTAGAGATGTTTTAGTGGCCGTGTTTTACGGTTGTCTTAGTTGTTTTAGGGGCCTTGTTCAGGGATGCTTTAGGGGGCGTGTTTTAGAGATGTTTTAGGGGCAAGGTTTAGGGTTGCGTTGGGGATGGTTTATGGGGCCGTGCTTGAGGGTGTTTTAAGAGCAGTGTTTAAGGATGTTTTAAGTGTGTTTTAGGGGCCGTGCTTTAGGGATGTTTTAGGGGCCGTGCTTTAGTGACGTTTTAGGGGCCGTGTTTTAAGGGGCCGGGCCGTGCTTTAGGGGCCGTGCTTTAAGGATGTTTAAGGGGCCGTGCTCTAGGGATGTTGTAGGGGCCGTTATAACCTTAACCGAGGGGGTGTTTTAGGGGCCGTGCCGTGCTTTAGGGATGTTGTAGCGGCAGTGCTTTAGGGATATGTTAGGGGCCGACGTCAGACCGTCAGACTACACATAACATAGGGCGCGCACGTTGCATATCATGCGTCATAGCAATAACTCATTGTCTGGGGACATGCAGGCTCGTCGTTTGGGGCCGTCACTGCTTGGGATACGCAGCGCAGTGCAATCGTCAATTGTTTGGGGTATGCGCCATGCGCCGATTGGGGTCCACTGTGATGCAGTTCCCTGTTTGGGGTCCACCGCTCGATGTCACTAGCGCCATGCAGGCTCAAGCAAAGTGTACAGTGTATGTTCTCGCCCAGAACTTCAACGTTTTTCGTTCTCGTCATGGCGAGATTGAGTCAAGAGTTCATTTCGACCTTGACAAGCATGGTGCAAAGTTTCACTGGCACAGCCTGGGCATGCCATCAATCAAGAAGCGTGTCTGGACTCATATAGTTTGGCCTTCGGCTCAACCCGTGATCAGGGCCGAGAAGATAAGAGGAGTGGAAGGGAGGTCGGACGAGAGAGATGGAGAGAATGAGAGAGGGGAACTACTACATAACAATACCATCCCTGAGGGGGATGGGGGTACATGATGGAGAATAGTATCCGAAACATATGAATAGAGATGAACAAACATATATATATGTAGAGAGAGAGAGAGAAAACAAAAAGCTGCAGGGGAATGTCGAGAGGGCATACGTGGAGGAGCGAGGAGAACGGAGGGGGGGAAGGGGAGGAGATGCGACGAGGCTGACAGAGACTCACGCATGGCCCTCTGCCGCGCACGCGGCGGCGGATACTATGTGCATCCTGATGGAGCAACTCGGTTCACTGTTCCTGGACCAGAAAGCTCGACTACGCAGAGTAGGGAGTATCCCCTGGAGCCTCCAGGGAATGATAATGGCAACGGCGGAGGCGGAGGCGGAGGCGGAAGCGGAGGCGGAGGCGGCGGCGGCTGCGTCGCAGGCGGCATGGACCACCAGGGAGCCGACCTCACTGCGACTGGAGGATGCGACAGTCGCGAAAGCAGCCCGTACGGCAATGGCCCCTGCCCCATCATGGCAGGCGCCAGCGGCGGCAATCCAGGAGGTTTCACACCCGTCACACCCTTCGCTCAGCAGCTGCAGTCGCAACGACAGATGGGGGGGCCTGGGCCTTTCACAGCGACGGCTTCAATATGCAAGCGCATGCTCGACAGCGACTGCTCCGCAGGCAAGGGCAAGTTCGACAGCGATGGCTTCGTCGGCAAGGGCAAGTTCGACAGCGACGGCTTCGTTGCCAGCAAGGGAAAATTCGACAGCGACGGCTTCACCGGCAAGGGCAAGATCGACAGCGACGGCTTCGCTGGCTTCACCGGCAAGGGCAAGATCGACAGCGACGGCTTCACCGGCAAGGGCAATATCAATATCGACAGCGACGGCCTCTTCGGCAAGGGCAGGATCGAGAGCGACGATGTCACCAACAACTGCGGCTATGGCCGCATCCGCATCAGCGACAATTGCGGCAATGGCGGATATGGCGACGGCATCGGCGGCAAAGGCGTCGCTGGCCAGTCCTACGGCCAACCCGTGCAGTGCAACATCGGCCAACCCTCCTTTGTCCAAGTGAACTTCCAGCAGAAGGGCCAGGTCGTGGGCATGGCAGCAGCTCCAGTGGCAGGAATGCCAGTCTGCGAAGTCGTGGGCATGTCAGCAGCTCCAGTGCCAGGAGTGCAAGTGCCAGTGGCAAAGCAGATGAGCGTCAGCGTTCCGATGACCCCATGCAGGTCTAGTCCTCTGACGCCTCCTTTGAATCCTGTTCGCTGCCCTCAGCCTCCCGCGATGCGCCCGCCGCCGCACCTCCTCTCAAATCCTGTGTGTGTCAGCAAGGCTTCGGTGACCATGGGGCCACCAGCGCCTAAGATGGCGATCCTCCCCCCGGTGCCAGAGGGCTGGCGCCCATACTAAGCCGAATAGTTGCTAGGTTGCTGGCCACAGGTGCATGGCGCACATGCGGAGACGGTTTTTGTACAATGATGAACGTATCGCCCTCGCCATTCCTCACCTCGTTTCCTCGCTTCGCCTTCCCTGGCATCCTTTCCTCGCCTGGCTCTCACCGTCCTGACTTCCCTCCTTCCTCTCAGGGCCCGTTCGATGGCTGCTCTACGCTCTAAGCGTGGAGCCGTGGAGCCCCTCTCAGCCCCTCTCAGGAATGCAATTCTTAGCGCCTCGTGCATCCCGTTTCTGGCAGCCCATCCAAGAACGATGCGAAAGCGAGTTGCGTTGATCGGAGGAGTTCAACAATCCGCAGTGGGAACAAGATGGGAGACAGCAGACAGCAGCCAAACTCAACTTCGCAAGTAGGCAGAGCTCCCCCTCCTCCCTCCGTCGTCGTCGTCGTCGTCGTCGTCGTCGTCGTCGTCGTCGCCGTCGTCGTCGTCGTCGTCGTCGTCGTCGTCGTCGTCGTCGTCCCGTCGTCGTCGTCGTCGTCGTCGTCGTCGTCGTCGTCGTCTCTCGTGGCAATCGGCCTCTCATCTGGACCAGCGTCGCCACTCGTGCAATCGCAGTCTATCGTACCGCTGTCGCCCATTGCCGCTATGTCTGAGGGAGCAAGGCGCCATGCTAAGAGGGGCGGCCTCGATCCACGATCCACGGCCCCGCCAGCGGCCTCGCATGTCTCGGGGTCGCAGTCGGTCTCGGGAGCTTGGCGGCAGCAGCGCGTCGGGGTTGGATTCTGCGTTCGTCGCCGACGTTGAGCCTGGGGCCGATGATGAGCCCGAGTCATCCAGTGCTTTTCTGCCCGTGCTTTCGCCAATCAGGGAACGAGGAGTTGATCGTGCGCCCCGTGATCGGGGTGGAGCCTCACAGGGCTCGCGCCGGGGAGATCTGCCCAGGGGACCTCAGACATACGAGGAGTTGCACGCGTGGCCCCGAGATCAGTTGGCAACGATGCGGGCTACATTCGGCAGAAACGACATCGATGCCCGTCTGAATTATCTTGGTGATCACAAGGCTGCGTTGGACCAAGTGCCGTCTCCTCGGGGCGATGGGATCCCGAACCCCGAGCCTTGCCCAGCCCCTTGCCTCTAAGCCGCGCTTCCCTCGCCTCCCCCCCTGCCCCTTGCCCCGCCCCTCCCTGCGGCGAGGGGCGCAAGGAAGGATGTCGGGGGCCTGGGCCCCCCCTGGGGGTAGGGGGAAGGAGGGCGAGGAGGGCATGGGGGAGGGCATGATGAGGGGGCGATGGGTAAACAAGGCTTAGGGGGATACGCTCAGAGCCAGTATATTTACAAGGGTCTGGGGTCTGGGGTGTGGGCGTTCGTCAGTTCGTCAGGGCCCAGGGTCCGGGTCCCTTCGCTGCGCATGGGCGCGAGTACTTGTGCCGCGCTCCGCGCTCCAGGTGTGCATCACGACCCATTATTCTGGGATCGGGACTGCAGAGATAGCGGCCAGCATCATCGAGACATTTCTGAGGGCTGATGGAGATGTGACGGTGCCGATGTTTCGCTGCCACGCTGCGTGTGACATGTCGCGATTATGCCAACGGGTTTTGTTAAAGCACGGGCCTCACAGCGGCCCTCTTCACGTCTTTGACAACCTTCTGGATGCTGCCCCGCCGTCTCTTGTCAGGACTTGGGGAGATCGTTTGAATGCAGCTCGACGTGGCGTCGCAATGGCTAATCTGAGCAAGGGGGATTTCAAGAGGAGAGTCGAGGCCGACGGCAAACGGATGTTTCGCGTTATGATGCGAGAGGTGGACCCGTATACATATGCTCCAGGATCGAAGCACATGCGCGCCAAACACAACAAGCATTGCCAGCATTTCCCCTCGCTTCACGATCGTGAACTCCACGTGGAACTCGCTGGGACCACTTGCGTCGGATTTAGCCCGATCGGTCAATTATGGGGGTGGCTCGATGACTCGGTCATGCCATTTGTTATTTGGTCATGGATGATGAGACATGTGAGGCCCCACCTCATAATCCACGAGTGCGTTCGGGGCTTTATGCCGAGCATGCTCGATGCGGCTCTCAATTGGCAGTCGGGGGGGGGCTCGGGCTCGCTGTACCATGTCCGAAGCGTGGTGTTCACCCCTCCTGACCAGGGCATTCCAATTGAGCGGACGCGCCGCTGCAGTGTATGTTTTCTCCAGGACTCAGTTAGGATAGCAATCCTATACACGGCTGACAATTTTTCCCTGGCAACGTTTCGGACGCTCGAGCTCAATGCCAATGTTTTTTTCAGATCAAGTGAACACGAGCAGAACAGATTGCGAGATGCGCTTGCTAAGGCCAGGCACCTCCCCCCAGTTGGCCCCAATGGCATGCAATGGTCGTGGCGCGCCCTGCTCCATGCTGGGCCGCATCGTAGGCTTAGGAAAATAGAAGAGGGGGGGCTGGTGATGTCGGACCCGTCTGTGCACAGCCTGTCCCAGAATCCTGAGAGACAGTCGGCCTTCCATTCATGCGTGCCAGCTTTGATCAAGAACAGTGTGATTTATAGGATTTCGAATCGGCCACCAAAGTTGCAGTCGGACCGCCTCGCTGTCATGTCTGAATACTTTTCAATGCAAGGCCTGCCAGTGTTCCTCCCCGCAGATCATCCTGCTGCGCAGTCCGTCAGCCAGACGTTGGCATCATTGTTTAATGGGGAAACCCCCACCACGCTGGCGGAGGTCCGGACGCTTGTCGGAAACGGCATGCACGTTGCCGCTGTGGGCTCAGTCCTCCTCTTCGCTTTGCTGTCGCATGATAGGGTCACTCACGCCGACGGCATTGTCCGATTGATCGGTGGGTTTAGCGTAGATGCGGGCGAAGCCGACTAACGAGCTAGGGGGGATGGAGTGAGTGGGGAAGGTTGGAGTGAGGAATGAGGGGGGGAGGGGGATGTATCCTGTGCGCGTGCTCTGTGCTCTAGCTTGCTTCGGGGCCAGATGGCCTGGTGGATTGTTGATGCTGCTCTCGAGCGTGGACGATGTCGTCTCGCAGATGATTGCGGTGCTACGCTTTCTTGTATAGGGCGCTGGAGGCCGCCCAGGGCCACCGCCTTTTCCGAGGGCCCTTTCCGAGGACTTCCGAGGGCCCAGACGCCCCCGCCCTGGTTCCAGGACCTGGCCAGGGCCCCTCGCCACAGCGTGCAAACATAACACGCACACCCGAGGCGCGAGGTGGAGTTTTGGGGCCCAGGAGGTTTCTCGATGCGTCTTGGCTCTCCGGACTCCGCGACCTCGAGGGTCGAGGGCACGGTGAGGGGATGTCGGCGGCGACCTCGAGGGTCGAGGCGACCCGGCGTGCTGGAGGCTGGAGGTACTGCTGCCGTCGGCGTGCTGGAGGCACCGCTACCGTCTTGCAGCGATGAAGGTGGAGGGTGGAGGTGGAGAGGAGACCGGGCGAGGACGCGGCAAATTGGTGGCGATCCCGTCACCTCGCATAGTTGACATGCGACCGTTCGAGGTCGTTATTTTGCACGAGTGTCACGCGTGGGGCTGGCTAGAGGCTAGATGACCCCTCACGCGCGGAAAGCCGAGTTCGGCATTTGCTGAAAAACGTGGTCGAGTCCCTTCCCCCTTTTCTGCAAAACGTGGTCAAGTCCCCCTCCCTAGTTATTGAAAAACGTTGTAGAGTCCCAGTCCCATCCTCGTCGTCCTCCTCCTCCTCCTCCAGTACAAACGACGGTACAAGCAACGGGGCACAAACAGCTGTGTGTAGGAATGGCGCGAGTGACTCAGCCACCCACCAGCCACACCACCAGCCACGCAACGCTACCACACCAGCCACCAGCCACACCACCACCACCACGCCACCAGCCACACCACCACCGGCCGCACCGTGCCACCAGCCACACCACACTACCACACCACCGCCACCAGCCGCCACCAGCCACCAGCCACACCACCACCACGCCACCAGCCACACCACCAACGACACTACCAGCCACACCACCAGCCACACCACCAGCCACACCGCACCATACCACCACCACCAACCACCAGCCACACCACCACAACCACAACGCCACCAGCCACACCACCAAACCACCCGCGCGGCTACCCACCCGCGACCCACCCGCGCCGCGAGCCACCCGCGCGGCGACCCACCCGCGACCCACCCGCGCCGCGACCCACCCGCGACCCACCCAGGATATGATATGCCCCGCGAGGTCCCAAGAGGCTCCAGGAGGGCGCCAAGACTAGCCAACGGGGCCCCGAGAGGGCCTCAAGACGGCCCAGGACAGCTTGCCAGCAAGTGTGTTTGCTTCCCATGGTTGTCCAGGATATGCCCCGAGAGGTCCCAAGAGGCTCCAGAAGGGCCCCAAGACTGGCGCACGGGGCTCCGAGAGGGCCCCAAGACGGCCCAGGACAGTTTGCCAGCAAGTGCTTTTTGAGAGGACCCCCCAAAACGCTTCCCATGGTTGCCCAGGATGTGCCCCGAGAGGTCCCAAGAGGCTCCACGAGGGCCCCACGATTGGACCACGGGGCTCCGAGAGGGCCTTAAGACGGCCCATGACAGCTTGCCAGCAAGTGTTTTTGTTGAGAGGGCTCCCCCAAAACGCTTCCCATGGTTGCCCAGGATATGCCCCGAGAGATCCCAAGAGGCTCCAGGAGGGCGCCAAGACTGGCCAACGGGGCCCCGAGAGGGCCCCAAGACGGCCCAGGACAGCTTGCCAGCAAGTGTTTCGTGAAAGGGCTCCCCAGAAACGCTTCCCATGGTTGTTCAGGAGAGATCCCAAGAGGCTCCAGGAGGCCCCCAAGACTGGCCCACAGGGCTCCGAGGGCCCCAAGACGGCCCAGGACAGCTCGCCAGCAGCTTGCCAGCGAGTGGCGCGCGGGGCGCGGCTTATTCGAAACGAGGACCCAACACCTGGCACCACGCCGCCACGGCACCACTCTCCGTAGCGTTTAGGCTTAGATTCTGGATTCTGTCCCAGGCTTTCGGCTGGAGGGAAACGCTCGCCCTTCCCAGACTCAGAAGCTCCAGCAAGACAGCCATGTTGCCCGGCGGCGGCGGAGCAGGCGCGCCAGGCGCGACGTTCTCCAAGGCCTCGTCCAAGGCGCCGGCGGCGTCGACTCTGGCGCCGCCGCGGCCGCCGCCGCCATATCCCGGAGGTGTGACAGCTGGCATGACAATGCAGCCGCCGCCGCCGCCGCCCCAGGCCGACCAGCATCAGCCAAGACCGGCGGCTGAGCCGACAGCGGCGGTGGAGCAGTCGGCTGCGCGCCGCGCTGATGCGCCCGGGCCCGCGCTCACCATGGGCGTGGACGGGGAGGAGGTCGAGGCTGTCGAGGCGGAGGCGGCGGAGGACGACCTCTGGGCTGCTGCAGGAGGAGCGCCGCCGCCACAGGCCGCTGGCGGACAACCCCGCAGGCAGCGAGTTTCCAAGGAGGTGAAGCCTTCCGAGGTTCAAGGCACGGGGGTGGGCCGAGCAATAAGAAATCGCCAACCGCCCCCGATCCGCCATGCGCCATCCCCCACCCCGTCACCGTGCTTCCTTCTTACTTCTTACGCCATAGCCCAGCTCAACTAACTACGCGCTTTCAATCTCGAGAGTGCGAAGGTCTTGGAGCAAGCTGCGGCCTGTGAACCCGTGCCGCGTTTGGCCAAGGCCCCAGGTGGGCCCAAATAGTGCCGCAAGGGGGCTCCAAGATGGCACCGAGAACCGAGAGGGCCCGCAAACCATCGAGATTTTGCTAGTCGCGCCACTGGGGCCTGAGGCCCCAGGAGTGTTCCTGCTCTGGCTTCGGACCCTATGCTACTCAGACTGCGCGTGCTGCAGTTCTGACTTCCAGCTCGTGTTGTCGCCTTCGTCAACTCTGAACTCAGAAGCCCATCGCCCCTTCCTCACTCCTCTCCTCTCCTCCTGCTCCTCCCCTTCCTTCCTCCTCCTCCTGCTCCTCCATGCCTGGGGCTAAACAGGATTGCATATTGCTCCCGACCCCTGTGTCAGCTTCTGGTTATTATTTTCGATTCTTCTCAGGCCAGAAGAAATATTCGAAGAAGTGCAGCAAGCAGTGCCGCGGCTGCGGCTTGTGGTGGGAGGAGAGCCAGATGGCCGTGGGCATGCAGTTCGACTACGGCTGCAAGAATCGCGTGGACAATCCTTGACGCTTCGCGCATCCCGCATCCCCACCTGCCCGTCCAGAAACGATGCCCGTTGCCATGTTATCAAGGAGTGTAGGAACGCGCGATGGGATAGCCGCATGCCGCGCAGCCGGCAGCCCTTACCTGTAGACAGCGGGGGGGGGGAAGAGGGCAAGGGAGGAAACGGGGGAGGTCACGTGGCCGCCTGGGGCCTGGGGCTGAGCCCGGAACGGCCCTGGGGCATCTAGGCGGACTGTTGGAAGCTATGTTGAAACATAATGGGCTGTCTCGAGATCTTGAGCGATCTCGGTGGCCATTTCGGGCCATCTGAACCTTCTTGGAGCTGTCTTGGGCCAAATGTGACCCTCTAACCTCTAACGCCTCGCGGGGCGCCCTGCCCAGATACAGGTTGAGATGAGAGAGGGGGGCTGGGGAGAAGGTGAGAGGTAGGAGGGGGGCCAGGAGGGCGAACCACAATCGCCCCTCCAACGAGCTCGCTAAACCACTCACGCCCTAAAGGGCCGGTTGGATATCCATCGCATTGCCAAGTCCCAGGGCCCGGAGAAGGTGGCTTGGTTCAGGGACATCCGGGCCAGCGACGTCAAGCTGCAGCAGGTGCTGATCGAGTACAAGCAGCGCGTCGTCAGTAATCCACCCAGGACGCCCCGCTCGACGACGCTCCAGTACCTCGAGGAGGTCGTCTTTTCGACCGCGGTCATAGTGGAAACAATCGGCGAGATGATGACGAAGAAGCAGTACTTTCATTGGGCCGAGTCGGTGCCGGGCGGCAAGCTCACGGATACTCAGGCCGAGCGGCAGTGGGCGGAGTGGGTGACGCAGATCGAGGAAGCGGGGTCCACTTGGCCCCCACGGGACTCAAAGGGCCCAGCCGGGGAACGGAGAATATGGTGTAAGACGCAGGACATCATGAAGGTCCAGAACAAGCAAGAGCGCCGCAAGATCATGCAGGGATCCGGCAAGGCGGTGAAGGATGCGAGTGAGCAGCAGTGCAAAGAGATGCATAAGGCTCTCGCGCTCGACCACAGCAACGTGGCCGGCATGGACATCGGTACTGACCTCATGGAAGAGGGCGCCAGCATGCTCGCGGCAGGAGGTGCGGATTGTTTTGCGTCCAAAGGCATCGAGATCCCAGACATCGATAGCTTGGAGACGGCGCACGCTAAGGAGGAAGATGCAGACATGTGTAAGGACGACGTCGATGAACAAGATGGCGCCGATGAACCGGTTGAGCCCTATATGAAAAAGCGCAAGTTCTTCGACTCCGACAGGCAGATCAATAAGGCCAAGCGGGCCTTCGAGGCAGCCCAGGAGTCTTGGGTGGCCAACCAGCTGTGGGTGGCCGAAAAGGGTAAGGAGGTGCTGAAGCTGATTGCGGAATCCGAGAAGCCAGTGCAGGATAAGTTGGTGGTGGAGACGAAGACGTTGCAGAACCGCGTGACCTTCTTGAGTGTGGCGCTCCAGGGCTCCTCCAACGATTCGCTGGCGCAGAAGCAGCAGTTCTCCAGCCCCGAGGCTTCCCCAGGCGCGCTGCGTCGCTGCTTGGTTCGAGCCGTTGCTATGTCACCATTTGCCTTGGGGCTGGCCCTAGATGGGCCTGGGGGTTGGCGAGGGCGGAGGGCAGAGGGTCTGGGGTCCCAGGTTCAGGGGTCGAGGGCTGGGCAGGGCAGGGGTCCTTCGGTCCCCTGATTCGTTTGGCCCCTGAGTCGTTTGGTCCCCTGATTAGTTTGGCCCCTGAGTCGTTTGGTCCCCTGAGTCGTCTGGCCCCTGGAGTCGCATATACCATGCCCCAGGAGTCATTCGGTCCATTGGTTCGTTTGGCCACTGAGTCGTCTGGCCCCTGTACCCTGGGGCCCCAGGGGTCATTCGGCTCCTTGATTCGTTTGGCCCCTGAGTCGTTTGGTCTCCTGAGCTGTTTGGCCCATTGAGTCGCTGGATCCCCAGTCGTTCGCTTCCCTCCATGAATGGCTCGGCGATCGGTGATATTGCATCTGCTAGTCCAAGCTCCGATGCAGGGAACTCCGGTGGATCGGCCGCTGGCCGCACCGCCGTCGGAGCAGCCCCGCCGTGCGCAACCTACATGGAGGTTCAGCCCGTGGCCGAGATTCACATCCTGGCGCAGACCTTCAACGATTGCGAGAGTCAGGAAGACATCAAGACCGTGAACGAGAAAATCAAGCAGCTCCGGAAACCTATCGTTGATCTGGCGAGTGCCGTGAAGGTCGCTACCAGGGAGGCAACGACTGTGAGGGACCAGATCATGAAGCCAAAGCCGATCAAGGGCAAGGGGAAAGGAAAGACCGGGGACGGCAAGGGCAAGGGCAAGGCTGGGAAAGGCGTCGGGCAGCAGCTGGCGGACCCCCTCCCCAAGTCGGACGGCTCGACGTGGATGGAGTACGGCTTCAACCACTGCGTGGAGATCCCTCAGGTTTCTATCGAGGACCGAGGCGTGACCAATCCGACCTTTCCTGGCCTCTGGCCCCGTGTCCGTTCATTTGCTTCAATCCTTGTCGGTATATTTTCATGGTCACTTCGGGTTGCGATCATTCTCGTGAATGCGTCGTGTAGCGGCCGTGCCGCGCTCCCTGCCCCATGCCTTTGATCGGCTTAGCTGCCCTCCGATGGGGGCCCCAGGGTCCGGATCGAAGTTCAAGGGCCATTGTTCGGTGTATCGTGCCAGATCATATTGGAGGAGCAGGCGCAAGAGGAAACGTGGAGGCATGGGATATGGGGGATGATGGACATGGGGAGGACGAGGGACAGACGGAGGACGTTCAGGAAGGGGGGCAGGAGGAGGAGGAGGAGGAGGAGGAGGAGGAGGAGGAGGAGGAGGAGGGGGAAGAGGAGGAGGAGGAGGAGGAAGAGGGAGGGGGCGGGGGAGGAGGAGGAGGAGGAGGAGGAGGAGGAGGAGGAAGGGCCGCCCGCGCCCCGCAGGAGCAAGAGGCCACCAAAATGACGACGGACCTGACGGACTACAGCGTCCCGCACATCATCTGCGGGCCCGGCCTCCGCAAGGCTTTTTCCGATGCTGGCATCAGGGGTATCTTGGACTCTTTCGTGACCGAGTTCGAGTCGTCCGATATCCGGGCCAAGTATGGGCGCGGCGCTCGGGGATGCGGCGAAGGGGATGCAGCTGAGTTGGCTGACAAGCTCATGCGCGAGCTCATTCCAGGGCGCATGAGCGCGCACGACTTCGACGATCCCTTGAAGAGCGCAATGCAGGTCCAAACCTTCTGCATCACTGCGGGGGTTGGGAAGGTCAAGTTGTCAACGGAGAATCATTGCCTGGCGAGCGTGCGCTACCACGATTCAGGGAATAGGAAAGTTGTTCTCGCTTCTTATGTTGATGTATGCGATTTTTTGGCATCTGAGTGCAATGTGCCCATGTGCATCTTGCCGCCGCCGCCTGGTAGGGCCTCAGCTTTGTTCAAGAGCTTCGACCGGTCTAAGTGCGAAGCCTTCTGTAAGAAACACACCGTGCACTTCGGGACGCTGTCGCCTGGCGTCGCCTTTTTCACGCCCGCTGGCGAGGTGATCATTGAGAGCGCTACCGACGCCACAGACGTCAGTGGATTTGTGCAACAGGGGCTCTTCAAGGGCGACCCTGCCGCCACGCTTCTGTTTGGCAAGCTCCGCGAGGCCTTCGCTGCCGCGAAGGATCCCAAGGGGGAGTCCGCAGCGGCGGCATGCGAGGCAGCGGTCAGCCCCAGCGCCGCTTCAGGCGCTTGATTACCGCGAGGGGCGACGAGATCACATTGTCATGGGTCATGCGGGCCCTGGGCCCTGGACTCAGGAGTGTTGGGCAGAGCTGTTTGGTAGAAGGTGGAGGGTGGAGGGTGGAGGGTGATGTGCATTGTGCATTATATATCTCTCGAGGCGATAGAGTGAACTTGTCCCCGGCTGGCCTCTAGACCAGGCGCGGCGCGGCGCTTGGTGGTCCAGACAATTGCTTGCAAGTTTTATAGATTGGTATTTTGGGAGCCCGATCTTTCCGCGGGGGAGTGTGGAGTGGATGCGCTCAGCCTGCAGTTTACGAGTGCGGTCGTATGGGGACCGTCATGCGTGATCGCTGCGCTCGCTCGCCTTTCTTCTGCAGCCCTGTTGCGTTTTCACTTGTGGTCGGGGAGCAGACCAGACGGCCATGCAAAAACGATTAGAGCTAGTGTTTTATGACATAAACAACTTAATATCGTCAAATACTGTGGCCGCCGACTGAATGCAAGTGCTGGGCTGTCTGGACTGCCCCTTTGAATGTGCGTTCGCCTGGTGGCTGAGGAATGCCACATTTGAGTCAGACGCCCACCTCGCGGGCGCTGGGTGCATCATTTGACTAGTTTGAAAAGCACGATTTGACTTTGTCCCCCCTTGCTCCCCCCAGCCGGTGTCATCCCAGCTCTCCAACCCCAGCCCCCAGCCCAGTTGCCCGTTGCCCTCTCCATCCTGCAACCTGCTACCCCTCCTCCCTCCAGTATTCGAGGTGTCTCAGATACGCAACGTTATTTTCTCCTTCCTCTCCGATCCTCGGCGTTCGGCGCGGGCTACACCGGCTCCGCTCAGAGAGGGCAGCGCGCAGTCCCGCCCCGCAACACGCACGCGCACGCACACACAGACACACACAAACACACACACACAAACACACACACACACATCACAGCAGAAAACATTCTTGCCCAAAGCAATTCTTGCTGTGAGGGGGCCCCGACGGAGGTCGAAGAGTTCGCCGGAACTGGCGGCCCGATTTCGGCGGGCGGCCAAGTTTCTGGGCCTCGCGGCTGAAAGTGACAAGCACTGGGGCTCTGCTGAGTGTCTTTGGGGGCATTCTTAGGGCCCTCTAGGCCTCTAGGGGGATCTTGGAGTATCGGGGGGCCCCCGGGGCTTCCCTCGAGACACCTCGCGAGAGCTTCGGGGGTCAGGACGGCCCCCAAGAGGGCCCCGAGGAAGGCAATATCAAACCGACGATCTGATGCAGCGAAGCCCATGGGCTCAAGGGGGCCCAGTAGTTTCATAGTGAATTCCAGCGGACCCAGGGACTCAAGGCCCAGGGGGCTCCAGGGCCAGGGCACGATGGGCCTCCGACCAAATCGTCGGGCCCGCACGCCCGCGGTTTGCAATCGTACGCACCGCGTTGCATTTGACTGTATACCCTAACGCTACGCGCATGCACGTCTGGACGTGCATAAGAGGTTGCCTGTGGCGCTAGAGCGGGGGGCTGGTTTGCTGAAGACCCCCGCCCTTCGCCGTATAAGCGAGGGCCCTTTGACCGAGTAGAGGCCGCAAGCAGGATGCCAGCGGTAGGTCGGTTGGGGCTTCATCGTTCCAGGAGCGTGTGCGTGTGCCTTGAGGGAGGTATGTTGTCTGCTGTGATGTGTGTGTGTGTGTGTGTTCGTTTGTTTGTTTGTTTGTTTGTTTGTTTTTGTTTGTTTGTTTGTTTGTTTGTTTGTTTGTGTGTGTCTGTGTGTGTGTGTGTGTGCGTGCGTGCGTGCGTGCGTGCGTGCGTGCGTGCGTGTGTGTGTGTGTGTTTGTGTGTGTGCGCGTGTGCTGCGTTTTGACGCTCGACACTGGTGTTTCGCCCGTCTGGCACTTCCACGACAAAGGTCAGTGGCAAGTATATGAATCGCGCCGTAAGCTTCGGAGCGCCCCCAGGTCCGCCGACGAGAAAAAGTGTGTGTGTGTGCATGTGTATGTGTTTGTGTGTGCGCGTGTGCGTGTGTCTGGGGTTTGGGGGGGTATGTTTTCTGCTGTGCTGTTTCTCTGTGGGTCCTCTTGAAGGCCGTTTTGAGGGTCATCCTGGCCCGGGGGCGTCTCGGGGGGCCGTCTTGGACGCCTTCCTGGGGGGCCGTTCGCCTCCTTTGGGGGGGGGCGTCTTGGAAGACGTCAAGGGCCGCTTTGGGTTTTACGATCCGTGGATCGTTTCCTATGTAGAACGCAGGAAGGCTCATCAACACAACTCCTCCCTGCGAGACGCCTCGCGAAAATGCTTGACCGTCAGAGTCCACCCTATGCGTCTGCTGCGGCGGACTTGAAATCAAACCCATTCGGCCTGGAAACCATAACCAATATTGCGTCGGAGTTGAAACCGCGACAATTCGATTCGAAAACTGCGACCCATCTGTATTCGCTCTCTACAAAGTCAGATCTCGAGAAATGGCTTTCAAAGCCGGGCTCCTGTGCAACTCACTAGCGTCTGGTAGATGGCCCAAGTGCAACGTGGGGGCATCCACCGGCGGTTCGGAGCTTCACGCATTTGTTTAACAGGTGCTTTAAAATAGGTGTCGAACATGTGTTAGACATGTGTGCATGTGGCATGTGCTTCCACATGTTTAGACGCTACGGGGAGTTGCCCCGAGTACGCCTGGCATGTGTGTTTGGCATTTAGTTCGCGAGTGCAGGGCAGAGATAACTAACATGCGTGTGGCACGCGGGGGGCCAGGGCTCTCGCGGTTCGGGCGGTGAGGCTACCGCACGATTAATCATTGACGTCCTTGTCCTATGAGAGAAAGCGGGCTGCACGCACCACGGATGTGGCCTAGCCGAGAAAAGGGCCGGAGGGACAGGAGGGGGTGGAGGATGAGGCTGAGTAGGGAGGGGGGAGAAGGAGGAGGAGGAGGAGGGAGGAGGAGGAAGAGGAGGAAGAGGAGGATGAGGAGGAGGACGAAGTACACGAACATGTCGATCAATAATAATAGTACTAGTTTTCATAATTATATACCTTTATTGAAAATATCAACAGTAATCAGAAGAGGAAGGAGCATACTCACTAATAGTATTCTTACTCATACTACTACTAATCTGAATGCGAATGCCAATAATACGTATACTGACAGTAAGATGTAATCGTACTGTTGGTTTTAATAAGTGTAATGCGCAATGACACTAATGTTCGCATTTGTCTAATACATGTCCTCAACCACGAAGGACAGTAGTAATACGGCTCAGACTAACAATTACATGCATAATAACACGATTATTATTACTGATTGTAGCAATACGAATAGTAAGGATACTACTACTGTTACTACTACTACTACTATTACTACTACTATTACTACTACTACTACTACTACTACTACTACTACTACTACTACTACTACTACTACTACTACTACTACTACTACTACTACTACTACTACTACTACTACTACTACTACTACTACTACTACTACTACTACTACTACTACTACTACTACTACTACTACTACTACTACTACTACTACTACTACTACTACTACTACTACTACTACTACTACTACTACTACTACTACTACTACTACTACTACTACTACTACTACTACTACTAATAATAATAATAATTACTCCGACGGAAGAACCCCACATAAGAATCCTCTGGGCGAATCTGGAAAAAACCATCACCGTCGTCCTCGTGGTTGGTGAGGCGTCCTGGCTGTCTCTTCTGCGTATATTTCCTCTCGCCTTGGCGCGGGCCCCCCTTCCACTCCTTACGTTGTCCCCATCCTCGCCCCCCTGTTTGTTCCGCGCCCCGCCACCTCCTCCCCTTCCTGTTGCATGAGCGCGCATGTCGATGTTCCTCGGCGCCGTCGCCGCCACGGCCAGCACAGGCGCGTTCTCTACTGGTCACGTCGCGCAGCCGTTGGGACAACCCCGCGGGCCAGGCTGTCGGGACAACCCCGCGAGCCGTTGGCGCGCAAGACCAAGCCGTTGGGACAACCCCGCGGGCTTCGAGCGAGGCGCAGCCGCGCTCAGGCGGAAGGCAGCACGAAGCCCAGCTCTGCCGCGAGCTGCTTCGCCTCCGCCCTGGACAAAACCGCTCTCTTGTCGAACTCCAGGAGCGCCTTCCGCAGGGACGCCGGCGGCCCGCACTCCAGGAACTCTCGCGGCGGCGGCCGCAGGATCAGCATGTTCCGCATGCACGTGGCGCGGGAGAACATGACGTAGAGGTGCAGCCACCACTGCTCGTCCGACATGCCCGTGCGGCCAGCGTCCTCGTCTCTCGCGCAGTCGATGGTGACGCCCTTGCGCAGCGTCTGGCCCTGCGACAGCGTGGAGGTCAGGTAGGACGCGTGCGTCAGGGTGAACCCCGAGCGGCGCACGCTGTGCGCCCCCGAGCTCTGCCATGTGAGCTCCCTTTCGCTGGGCCTGAACATCAGCAAGCTCCGCGCCCGCGCCTCGATCTCCCGCCTGAGACTTCCTCGCAGTTCACTCACAGACGAGGCTCCCGCCTGAGACTTCCTCCATATTCAGGCTTGAGGAGCCCAAAAGTGACGACAGTTACAGGGTTCCGATGACCCGCTCGGATTACCAACATGATCTGCGGGCCCCATAGGGAGGGAGCTCCCGCCTGAGACTTCCTCCCAATTCACTCACAGACGAGGCTCCCGCCTGAGACTTCCTCCAAATTCAGGCTTGACGAGCCCAAAAGTGACGACAGTTACAGGGTTCCGATGACCCGCTCGGATTACCAACATGATTTGCGGGCCCCATAAGGAGGGGGCTCCCGCCTGAGCTTCCTCAGAATTCACTCACAGACGAGGCTCCCGCCTGAGACTTCCTCCAAATTCAGGCTTGAGGAGCCCAAAAGTGACGACAGTTACAGGTTTCCGATGACCCGCTCGGATTACCAACATGATCTGCGGGCCCCATAGGGAGGGAGCTCCCGCCTGAGACTTCCTCCCAATTCACTCACAGACGAGGCTCCCGCCTGAGACTTCCTCCATTTTCAGGCTTGACGAGCCCAAAAGTGACGACAGTTACAGGTTTCCGATGACCCGCTCGGATTACCAACATGATCTGCGGGCCCCATAGGGAGGGAGCTCCCGCCTGAGACTTCCTCCCAATTCACTCACAGACGAGGCTCCCGCCTGAGACTTCCTCCATTTTCAGGCCTGGGGAGCTCAAAAGTGACGACAGTTACAGGGTTCCGATGACCCGCTCGGATTACCAACATGATCTGCGGGCCCCATAGGGAGGGGGCTCCCGCCTGAGACTTCCTCACAATTTACTCAACGATGATGAGGATGAGGATGATGATGATGAGTGGTGAAGAGGATGATGATTGATTGTGAGTGGTGGTGGCGATGATGATGTTTGAATGAGGATGATGCCGATGCCGATGATGATGATGATGTTCGTGAGCGTGTGAGAGAGTGCGAGTGATGATGATGATGAGTATGTGAGTGACTAAGCACGTGAGAGAGCGTCATCGATGATGCTGATGAGGTTGATGATGAGAGAGTGTGAGTGAGTGTGAGTGGGTGTGTGTGTGTTCCTGTTCCTGCGCGGGGTGTCCAGAGAAAACAAGAACCCCACTTTGGATGTGGGGAATAACAATAATAACAGTACTACTAGTACTCGTAGTAATAATTGTAAAAAATAATAATACTATTAATAATAATATGAGTAGCAATAATACTAATAATACTAATAATAATCGCAGTAGTAGTAGTAGTAGTAGTAGTAGTAGTAGTAGTAGTAGTAGTAGTAGTAGTAGTAGTAGTAATAATAGTAGTAGTAGTAGTAGTAGTAGTAGTAGTAGAGTAGTTAGTAGTAGTAGTAGTGGTAGTAGTAGTAGTGGTAGTAGTAGTAGTAGTAGTAGTAGTAGTAGTAGTAGTAGTAGTAGTAGTAGTAGTAGTAGTCATACTATTAATAATAATACTTATCGTACTAAGAATAATAATAATGATACTAATAATAATAATGATAATAATAATAAGAGGAGGAGGAGGCGAAACGCCAAAAGGTCCTAAAGAAACCAGGCGAAACCCGAAGAAACCTTTGTAGACGCTGGAGGCCCCAGAAGCCGTCAGAGTTGGGCACTGCAAGCAACCTCCTGGAGACCACGGGGGACCACAGAATGCTCCAGTAGGCCCCAGTTGGACGATGAGCATTGTGAGGAAGTCTCAGGCAAGAGACAGGGACGGCGCTGGAACACGCACTACTTTATCGAAATATAACATATTGTGACATGTCTGACATGTATGAGCATTACCGTGCCCGTGAATGCCTCGAGTTTCCCTACGCCTTGGGTCGTTCCGAAGGGCGCTCTCGCCTCGGTGCCGTGTCCGGGAAAGACGGGGGATGCGAGGGAGAGGCGTCGGAGGGACCCTGAAAGGT